>JAUEKZ010215045.1:0-10130 GCA_031471865.1 Melibe leonina
TTCGTGATTGTGTGTTTGTGAGACTAGGCTGTGTTATGACGATCTAGATAGATGAATTGCTGTATGTATACTCGGGGAGAGCGAATTTCAATTGGTATGGACTAATTTCGCGAGATAGGAAAAGAAGATAGGGCGGCAATGAAAATAATACCGTGCGAGATAACGAAGACTGCGAGTGTTGATCCTGGTCTGAGCCCAAATGTCAGAGACAGGCGTGTTTAGTTTGCTATTTTCACCAACCATTAACACACTCAGTATGTAATAATGATATATGGATCTACTTGCCCCTACTTCTATCATAACCATACCGCTCACATCTTCAGTGTGTTGTTCACCTTTCCTTACTTATCTCTCTGTCTATATCTATCTATCTCTATCTACAATCTATCTATCTATAAATGTTTCCTTCATGATCTCTTCTGTCCTGCCCTCCTCACCACAAACACCGCCACAATCGTGAGAAGTAACTGACCACCAGCCAACCCCTCCGACATGCCATTAGTTCAACGGAATACCTAGATAGTGCACTATGAATGGGTACTAACGGCGATGGGAAGAGTGCTGTTGGGGTAGGGTGTGAGGTGTCGGAGAAAGAGAGAGAGAGAAGAAAAGGAAAGGTTGGGGTAGAAAAAAACCCTATTCAAATGGTCATTGTAAGATCATAATCTGTACAGAAATGAGAGAGCAGTAAGGATAAAGCGTGCTAGTTGAACTGGGTATTTTGTATGTGGTTACATACTACCTACTTACTATCTGTGTACTACAGAGGTTTAGAGGTACTTACTTAATGGGCTGTCTGCTTGGACACCTGTGGGGTCGAAGAGTGCAGGGACACCTATTGCCAATGAACCAGATCAAAGGCTGCCTCCTGCCCGTCCTCCTCGGGTCCTAAACGTGTCGGGTGGCTAGTCTGGGTCTAAGGGGAGGAGAAGGGGTTGAGAGAAAGGAAGAGTAGTGTCAAGGGGAGTTGAGAAAGGAGGCGTTAAGGGAGTTCACACACACACTCAAAGAAACCATATTATCTCTGACCGATTTTGAGTCAAAATCATGTCTCAACAAAAAAAAATTATATTCTGTTGTAAATTTAATGTTCTTTGACTACTTGTCCTCTCCTTTGGAACTTAATTATTTAGGTGACATTCATCTTTCAATAAATTCTGAAATATGTCGTTTTCTGGTTTTTTAATCCACTTTCCTTTCCATGATATTATTGTCACCTTTGGCTTTGATCTTTGCATACATGCTGAAAAATAGATGAATAATCTGACTTGAAATTAATGAGTTCATTGGTTTCAATGAATGTTTTTAGTTATATTTATTTGTGTGCCAATTTGATTTCTCTTTGGTGTCTCAAGTAGACATTTGAGCTTTCTTTGATCATTTGTTGTTCAATGAACTATGAACCCTTGGTAGCCTGCTGTCTGAAACTGATAATACAAAGCCACATTTTTTTAACAAACAAACCTCTAAATCTTATCTAAATCTGCACTGGTATGACATAAGCTGTTTAATTGCTGTACACTTATCATTACACACAGGTTCATGTCTGTTCTCCTAACTAATCTATCCTCATACCTCTTACAATCCAATTGCCCATGAAATTAATGCTGCTTAGCTCTTCCCATGCTGGTGAGAGCTGCACGGCGAAATGGTCTAGTAGCTATCTCCTGACTGAGAGGGACGGGTCTTGGGTCTGCTGTCACTCTTGTTTACGTGACCTCTCTGTTACAAAGAACTTAGTCAAAACGTTTACTTGTTTCTCCTATGCAGGCGCAAGAACCATGTGTCGACCATCCCACTGTCCACGGTCCAAGCCATGCCCAAGCTGGAACACCTGGACCTGACCCACAACTACATTCTCAGTTTGACCAACGGCAGCTTCCCTTCAGGATGTGCTCTCAAGACTCTGTAAGTTACCTGCTCAGGGATATGATACGTAATCCTTGAAGCTTTAATTATTGATCAAGCAGGCAGTGGACCTGATGGAGATACCAAAATTGATAAAGTTGTAATAACATAACAATGTCCATTCAATTAAAAAAAAACAGAGCTGCATGACTTAAACAAAAGGAGAAGCAGGGTGGGGGGGGGGGGTCTTGAAAGTCATGATATGTTTGACGAAGTTGACTTGCCATGGCATATGATACAAATGTGTCATGGTATAACACAATTGCCGTGGTCATTATTGAGAGTTTTTGAGTCACTCTACATTAACTGGTAAAGGTTGTTGTTTTTTTCATGCCCTATTTGTTTCAAGTTATATTATATTGCCTTAAATTTCAAGATACTTTCATTTACCCTTGCACAGAGCATACACTTGTTTTAATCTGATTTTTCTATTTTAAAAACAACTTATCTCTGTTCCAATTCTGACTTTGGACTAGGAATAGGAATGGTGTGTATTTTTATGATATCCTTATCTCTCTCTCTCTCTCTCCTTGGGTAGGATCCTGAACAACAACCACATCTCGTCCATTGAGCAAGGCAGTCTGAATAACCTGACACGTCTGGAGCGGCTCAAGCTGAATGGCAACAAGCTCAAGGAGCTGCCCAAACGGGTCTTCAACAACCTGGCACGCCTGCAGAAACTGTGAGTACTAGAGGGGAGACCTTGGGATTGCAATGGGGGAGGGAGAGAGACAGAGGAAGTCATGGCCCGAGGGTTGATGGAAGAGGGCAAGTATAGAGAGTCTGAGAGATGAGAAGGACAGACCAGCTGTTAAGGGAGAGTTGAGAGATATCCAGCTTTCCAATACAAAACCTAAACCTGCTCTTGCACATCCTTCAGGATTAAGTAGCTGTAAATCTGACATATAGCACTTTTATCTGCCAAACCTAAATCACCATGCACATTTTTACACGGTACGAAACTACTACTACAGCACTTTACCCTGTTGTGATAATAGACTGGGATTGTCATTCCCTTGTCTCAGTACAGATACTATATGTAACAGATGGGTGTCTTCATTTTGCTGTATGTCCTATTTTGATGTTTCTAATAATGATTTATTGTGTGTGTGTGTGTGTGTGTGTGTATGCATGCGTTTTTGTATGGGATTATTCTGGTATAGATTATGTTTGATTCTATGTACTTGATAATTCTCATATTGTATTGTGACTCCTCATCAGAGAGCTGATGCGCAACAAGCTTCGGGTCATCCTGGGTCTGACCTTTGAGGGTCTCAACTTGCAAGTGTTGAAGCTAAAGAGGAATAACATTGGAGTTCTGCGAGATGGTGCTTTCTATGGCCTCAAGATCAGTCACCTGTAAGTCCTTCTATTTTAATCTTGTACTTGCTCTACATACTTTTACACCAAGGGCAGGAAAGACGTGTCTTCATATATGGATAATGGATAGGGGTTAAAAAATATTTTGTATTATCTCCTTTCCTCTTAAGAGAGGTTTGCACTTGTTTTTTTCTTGTGCTGAGCCATGTCAAAAGTAATGTAAGTTACTAAGCAAATATCTTTTCTCAGCAATACATCAGATGCTTCTTTATAAATGAAACAACTATCCATAGGACATATCTCTAAAGAGGGTGAATTTTTTCCAATGTTTCTTCATATTTTTCTCTTGTGCTGATTGGTGATGTGTTCTGCTTGCAGGCAATTGGATCACAACAAGATTTCCAATATCACCAAGGGCTGGCTTTATGGATTACAGACCCTCAGGCAGCTGTAAGTTACTACCTTTATTCTCTTCCGCTAGTTTAAATAGAAAATGTCTTTCTCCCTTTGTTTTATTTGTTTCTCTCTTTTTTTCTCTCTCTCTCTCTCTCTGTTTCATTCTTTCGTTCTTTCCGTTCTTTCTTTTTCCTTCCTTATTGTATGTCTTACAATTGTATTTGATTGATATGCAGTATTTTAGTAGTATTTGAATATAGTATCCAAACATTTATCATATGTCTGCACCCACAGGTCATTACTGGATAACAGGATATCTCGCATTGAGCCTGATGCCTGGATGCCCTGCCTAATGCTGGAGAAACTGTAAGTAGTTTTGTTTGGATTTGGGTGGGTGAAGGGAGGAGTGGGGGTGGAAATGTCTTGACATTGCCTTGACTGACAAGTCCAGCCTATTCTATACTTTTATATTTTTCTGGTGGTAGTATTATTACCTCAAACCTGCTTGCCTTTAAAAAATCTAATTCTTGATAAACATTTTAAACCTTTTGGTCGATACTTGGATGTGAACATGTGCGTGAGGGGGTACACTGCTTGTATTTGGAGGGTGCGGGTTTCAATCTTTGGTGGGTTTTTTTTTTTTGCATGATTCTATTCTAATCACAATGAGACGAAAATTATATTATTACTGTATCGTCTTGGGGAGTGTGGAAGCACTTTTAAAAAAAAACTTTTTTGCGAAGATCCTTTTTCTAATTCTATCAATTTAATCGACTTTCTCTATTGAGAGGCGACGCAGGCGGGAAAGGACTCTCTGGTTATTATAAGGAGTTGTTTAGTTGTGCATTTATATCAGGTTGCAGGGGGGGGGGGGGGAGGAGGTGGATTCCACGTCTTTTAGAGCTGGGTAGCAGCCGCACGCTGCAGCACTATGTCGGGTATGTTGTTACCAGGTGTAAAGTCACGTAGAGTGACTGATTTATAGCCGTCTCTGTGTCACCCGTGGTCTGTGGCCCTGTGGCTGTCTCTGCAGAAGACACCTGGACGTGTCAGCATGCCGGAAATCTGTTGGGGGCGGGGTGGCATGCAGGTAACACTGTTTTAGTTTTTATGGTGAAAAAAGTGGAGGCTTATTATAGCGCTGATATCCACGAATTGTGCTCATCGCGCTTTACACTTTTTACTTTCCCGGCCAACAGAAAACATTAAAAAACACGTAGGACAAGACAAGCACCTTGATACAATTTGTTTGAGGGTCGGGTACCCATTTTACTGCTGGGTCGACAGTGGGGTTTTCTGGTCCCGGAAATAAATTCCGCCTCTGATGCTCTACCAACTGAGCTATTGCGCACCCACAAGAGGGAGAGAAAGACGAGTATGAGAAGTAGATTGCTAGGTTTTAGAATTTTGAGCGAGAGCTTCAATAATAGCTAGACCCAGTTCGATGAAATAATTAACCTAGAGGTGCCGCACAATGACGAAGTTTATGCAAGGAACAATTATTGAAAGGTTTAATCGCGGAGGGATGTGACTTTGAACCCGGACCTGCGCCGCACTACTTTTACAACTCGTGTGTTTCATCAATTTCCAGTGTCTGTTCAAATCGAAATATTTGGGTGGGGGGGGGGGTTGTTTGTTTTTTTACAGTTCTCTAATCTTCATTTGCTGTAGTGTATTAATTTATCACCGTAAAAATGAGACATCATTACAATTTTGCTGATACTACAGTGGATTCAGAAAAAAAATCAGTGCTCAAAATAAAGAATGTTCCGAATTTTTGTAAAATGTTCAGAAAGTTTGCATGGTGTTGCTGATTGATCTAACCAAACGGGTATTGTGTTAGAACCTACTTTGGACGATCTTTGACTATTGCTATCTACTATCTAATACCTTGACTTGTCCTCTCTTGATGCTTCAAGATATGACTTTTATACGGTCGTCTGCGATGGTAATCCCATCTAGAGGGTGAAGAATGAGAGGAGGGGGTAAGGGTACTCATAAAAGGGTGGTCAGACTTAAGGGACGTATATTTGACGCATAGACCTGAGAAGTCGTTCGACGTCACCCAGTCAGACACCGTTGTCGTCTCGTCCTGAGTCCCAGCCCACCAGTGGTAGATAGTGGTTACACCGGCGCCGAGGAAGAGTGTGAAGGACCTGGAGAGCAGGCCTGTGTACACAACAGCGCGGTGACATAACAGTATGATAAATAATACCCCGTCACCTTTTGGATTGCGTGGCGGCGGCCGTTTGGTCTGCTATTGACGCCCCCGTAGTAGATATGTCCTCACTATCTTCGCCCTAACTCATTCTTCACATGGACCGTGGTGACTTCACTGCAGACAGCTAGACATGCAGATGGATTTTGCTCTTAGGGGAAGGTGGATGGGATGGGGAGAAGTTCGAACCCACCACAAGACTTGTCACGGCAACCCCACGTTACCGTTTATCTCCGCTTATCCAACATCTCTCGTGATAGTTTTGATTCTCACCGGCTCTGCTCATACACCTGTTTTCTCGTTATGATCACCTGTTTTGTCATCATAATCTATCTGGGTTGACCATCGACCTACCGGGTTCACTGAGTGATTGAAAGAACCAAGCCGTGGGTTCGTTGGTGCGGTCAAAGCTTTTGAACACTGGCTGCCCAACCACTGACTTCCATCTAACTATCCAAACAATTCCCCAGGCTGTCGGTCGGTCAGCATGCTATCCTGGCCTGATTGCCACCTGTGCTGGTGGCGTAATGTTATCGGGGATCTCTCTCTCTCTCTCTCTCTCTCTCTCTCTCTCTCTCTCTCTCTCTCTCTCTTTTTCTCTCTCTCTCTCTCTCTCTCTCTCTCTCTCTGAGACTCCCCCCCCCCCCCTTACCACCTTCAGCTAGAAGCACATCTTTTCCTTCTCTCGACTTTCCTTCCCTTTCACTGTTTCTTTCACTCTGACTCCCACCCCTCTCTTTCTCTCTCTCTCTCTCTCCGTCTCTCTATTTGCACCTGCGAGGAGAGTCCCGTGGTGGCTATAAATGTATGGCCCGTCTGATTATGGCTGTTGTAATGTAGCGTCCAAGGTGTAGTAGGGCTGTGTCAAGCAGGTGAACAGGACAGTCCATACACCATGCTACACCACTGTACACTACATACACCACCACTCTCGTCTTACCTGTCCCTGTCACCTGGAACCTGGGCCATCTATAAATCCACAGGCTGTGGCACATTGTATTTTGCTATTAGAAGACTTTCACACAGGTTTGATTGGGATGTTGCTCTGTAACTTTAAACCCGTCTCTACAAATTGCACTTCTCTATTCATCTCTCTCTCTCTCTCCCTCTCTCTCTCTCTCTCTCTCTCTCTCTCTCTCTCTCTCTCTCTCTCTCTCTCTCTCTCTCTCGTCACTTCCCCACGATAAAAAAAATCAACTCAATTGGTCACTGGGTAGAATTGCAGTTGTTTTTAGTATTTTTACTCTGCTGTTGAAAATCAAATTAACTTTGATCGCTAGCACGTTTGTGTACGTATGTAATACATAATTCCTTGTCTGAAAGTTTTGCAGCTCGCTATGTAGAATAAGGTTGTGATCCATTAATACCAATATCAATGAATATCAATTCAAATCTCATTTACTGTCGCCTTGAGTGAAATTAAATAAGTCGATGAAAGGAGTTGAGTCGAAAGTAAAAGCCGCCTCACCAACTATAATACCCGCCAAGGTGACAATATAATTTATAATCTAAAGGGCCCGAGTCTAGCCTACCCTCCTCCTCTACCTCCATAGCCTTTTTCTCTGGCGACAGCAGCAGCGGTGGTTGTTGAATGTAGTGGGAGAAGGTGCCGGTAGTTGTAAAACACGAATTACGCGCTTGACAGAGTCTGTTTGGAACCTGGGCGGCTTTGAGTCTGGCGGTGTGTCAACCAGGGTGGGGTTTTATCGTTGGGGCAGGGGCCGGCACGGAGCGGCCTGGGACTGGGAGAGATGTGGTGGCGGTTGTAGTGTAGGGGGAAAAGGTGTCATGTTTTCGTATTCTAGGGGTGTGAATGCTTTAGATCTTAAGAGCACACACACTCGCTTTTGTATGGGATTTGTTAAGAAGAGAGAGGGTGGTGATGGTAGTGTGTAGGGGATATATTTGGTTGTGTGTGGGGGTGGGGGAAGGGCGGGGTAGAGAGAAAGAAGAAATCGACCGTAGAATCGAACGCAATCGCAATGTCGTTTTCACTAGGATTGAAAAATCTTAATGCAAAAGAGTGATAGCTCAACTTTCGGATCATTTTTGTTTACAAAAAAATACTTATTTGGCAAAACGTGTAAATTCACAGTTTTATCAATTAAAACAAAGTATTAGTATGGATCGTTCGCAGTGTGTTAAGATGATTACCCACGATCAATAAAAGTCATGTTTATTGTGAACTAAGTATTACAGAGAGAGAGAGAGAGAGAGACGGATATCCTCGATCTGGCCGTTTTTAGCATTCTGACCCCGATCAGATACAGGCATAGGTCTTATCCCTGGTGGAAGTTGGTAGCTTATCACTGTTGCCACACTGACCAACCCTTCATCAGTCAGTTATCGCGGCTAGACTCAACTCTCCATCCCTCCCCCCTCCCCCGCTTTCTCTCCTAACCATTTTATACCCCCTCCTGTTGTGTCCAAAGTCTCCTGTCAACTTTCTGACTGAGCACCCCCTCTGACCTATGGACTCTTAAATTTCTTGAATCTCGCCTCGATTTATTTTTATTATTATTATTATTATTATTGGTGGCAGCAAATTTTACATCTGGTGCCATAAATGGAAAGCTTACTGTTGTTGTTTTTTTTCTCCAAGAAATTATTTTTTGAAAATTAATTCATTTTGTAATCAAACATCAGTGTTGTTTTACTTCTAACCAATACAGTTGTGTATAAATTTCAATCAATTACTTTTCCTCCATCTGACGTGAGTTGGCAAATAATCTAAAATGCCAATTGGTCTGTGACATCGGCACGAGTATTAATTTGAGTTTTTATAAAATTTTATGAAAATCGATATTTTACTAATAATTTTTATAACTATATTTACAACTACACTTTTACCCTTACTGTACAGTTGAAATTTTGCTTTTAAAATATTATTAAAGCCCTGAAGGCTGAAAACCAGAGGACGAAGAAAAATTGTTTGATAAAATCTGTTTATGACCCTCGTGTGTCATGGCGCCTTTAAACGCCCAATAAATAAATAAACTCCCGACTATGTATAATTGATGAAAGGGATTAATGGAGAGAAAGGAAAGAAATAACGCCAATAATTTGCTAACCAATGATTCGTCGTAGAACAGAAGTGACATGATTGAAAAGACTCGGTCTCGACAGAAACCCAAAAAAATATTTTGGTCGTGACAGCAACATGGACGGAAAGGATAGTCGCCGAATCTCCGCCAGCTCTTGAAATGGTGGCTGATTGAGAAGGGAGACCACTCGACGAGGCCCAGGCAACTCCTTCTATTGTGCTCCTGGCGCCATCTGGGCTGATGGTCGTCATTCATGGCCTTGTTTGGATCCCCGCCGGGCGTGAATAGACGGCCTTCGCTTCTTTTGATACACGACGTCCCGCGTCTCTTTCCTTCGTATCCAACTTACCCCAGCTCCTGACCATCCATCTCTTCCTTCTCTGATTATTTCGTTTGTATGGAGTAGTATTTTGTTGATGTTGGACACTCCCGTCTCCTAGCTAGACCTGGGACCATGAACTACTTTTAATGAATTTATAGTCAATTTAGTAAGCAGCGTCGGCGTGTTAATTAAACCTGTGGATTGCATGGATCAATGGGTAGCTAGTAGCTAGATGACAAGTCTGGACTTAGTTGGGTTTCTCACTTTGTACTTGACCATTGCGTCTCATAGTTAGGTGTCGATTTTACCACATAATTAACTCCTCATTGATCTTCACACGTTCAACGTTGTTTCACTCGCGGTTGGGTCGTTCGTTGATTTTCATGGATTGCTTAGATCCTTGAATACATCTAATCCTGCCGTTCTAATCTTTGTAGGATTACTCTCCTTGCGATCTAAATCTTAAAACGATTATCACAGGTTTTGAAAAATAAAAAGGAAAAGGTTTTATATGGCGAATCTAAAACTGTTTTTTTCTTTCTCTCCGTGTGAGTGTTTGTGTGTGTAGTATGTGTGTACCATGTGTGTACGGTGTGTGTTATGAAGGATAAACTGCCTTTAAGTTAAGAGTGAAAACATATGGCAGGGCATTTGTTGTTGTAAGGCGATAAATGACTGTGCCAGATTCGTGGAGGAAGAGCTGTAGCGTATTGACAGGGGCGAGGAGACGGTTAGAGACGGGCCTGGGGTAGCGGTACAGCTGGCCTAAGATAGCAGCCTGGTGTTGGTGGATGAGAATTATCATAATAGCATCTGCTGCTCCTGCTCTCACAAACTCTAGGAAGGCCATGATCTATCTATCTATCTATCTATCTATCTATCTATCTATCTATCTATCTATCTATCTATCTATCTATCTATC
>JAUEKZ010215056.1:0-10130 GCA_031471865.1 Melibe leonina
TCTCTCTCTCTCTCTCTCTCTCTCTCTCTCTCTCTCTCTCTCTCTCTCTCTCTCTCTCTCTCTCTCTTTCTTTCTCTTCTCTCTCTCTGTCCGAATTACAATATCACATAATTGTATGTGTCGAGCAAAATGTTGGGAGATTTTTGACTTGGCTAATTGTGATTATAGTAGCGTGAAGACGAATGGCTGAGTTTTCCCCTCGATCCACCGAGAGGATCGAGAGCCAGTATGCCCGGGTTTCTCCTCCACGGTTGTTGTCGGCCGTCAATCGGCCCAACCGGCCCCGGCTCCGGTCTGCCGCTTCTGTCCCTTGCAACTTGAACCGGATCGTGTCCAGTGCCGAGTTCAGGGTCAACCCGGACAGCTCTATATCTCCCCCTTTGCTGCGGCACCACCACCGCCACCACGGAAATAATGGCACCAATACCGAGTCCCTTTTCACTACCAGTAGGAGGAACTCTGGCAGTCTCTGGGCGCGTTCGCCCTGGCAGAGGGTTTCGTCACTAGAGGACAGTGAAATGCAGAGCCCACCCAACAGTCCACGAACTCACCCCAGACTGGCGTTGTTAAGAAACAGCTCCTTCTCAAATTTGTCCACGGCCGTGTCAGTGAATCCTTCTCCATCTCGCGCGTCCGCGTCCGTGTCCCCTGCCCTTGTTTCGTGCCAGAGCACACCCTGTGACGGGCCGCCTGCCTATGATGAAATAGACAATGACTCTACATCCAATGTCTCCAATCGAAATGATTGGGTGCCAATGTCTCAAAGGAGGGTGCCGCCACCCAATGAGCCTCAAATTCATACAGCATTATCCAACAACAACCAACAGCAATGCCTCCCCTCCAGAAATCTCACTTTTTGTTGCCGCTGTGGGGGGAATGAATGCCATTGTGGCAAAATGAGGACACTGCGGACATCCTCCAGACACAATCCCCCGCTTCCGTACGCTCGACAAAGTCATATTTCAGCTCCTTTGGTCACTTTCACCCATCAGCCTGTGGGGCGACCCTTTAGCCAGATTTCTCGTTCCTCCAGCGTCGATCTCAGTCCACACATACATGTCTCTTCATCTCCCAGTCTGCCAATGGCTTCTGCGAGCAGGTGGTCAAGAGCTTGTTCAGCATCAGTTGAAAATTTGAGTCACATACCACCACAGTCCAACCCAACAACAAGTCATCGAAATATACAAAGGAGATCATGCAGCTTTGTTCCAGGAGGGTCTGCTTCGTCACTGTCAGCAGCAAGGAATTATCAGTACTCTAGCCCCGATCTCACTCGCTGTTTCCCTGAAAATCCTAATCACAGCCCACGTTATAATTATCCCGCCTCCCCGCGTGTCTGGTCCCCTGGCTCTGTTGTTGACCAGAACAACACAATCCCTAAGAGGCTTTATGTGGAGTCACCTGCTGCTACAAACCCTTTCTTCCCCCCTGCCCATAGTCGTCCCAATCTTTTCTGTGGCAGCTTTGATAACCATAATAACTTTTCAAGGGAGAACAGTGTGGAAGCTGCTGGCAATAGCCTTACTTCTGGCACCTCCTCATCTCCAAAAGTACAGTACCGATCTGGTCGCAGACTAAGCCTCCCCCATGTATCTTTTTCAGTTC
The DNA here is from genome assembly GCA_031471865.1 of Melibe leonina. Classification (NCBI taxonomy): domain Eukaryota; kingdom Metazoa; phylum Mollusca; class Gastropoda; order Nudibranchia; family Dendronotidae; genus Melibe; species Melibe leonina. The sequence goes on from JAUEKZ010215056.1 coordinate 1,606, forward strand.
AACGCCTAGACTTGCAGAAGCAGAGTCCAGAAGACACTGAGGGCATAAGGGGTCAGATCGTCATCAGTCTTTCCTCCAGGGACCGAGGCGGGGGAGGGGGAGGTTCGGGTTCCTCATCCTCCCATGCCTTGGACCTCCCCTCCTCCTCCTCCTCACCTTCCTCCACCCTACCCTACGACCCCAATGAACTACCGGAAGGGTAAGTGCTTTACTGTATAGTATCAAATTTAGATTGTTTATTTTTATTATAATTTTCTGTCTTTTGAATTCATCGCCCAATGCTTTGAGTATACCTATGTAAGTATATCTGCAGAGTGCAAATTTTTACTATTGTTGTGTGTATTTATTATATTGTATCGTTAAATGGCTAAGCATCACCCATGTTTTTTGTCTTCATCCCTTTTATTTATGGGGTACTAGCAATCCCTGGCAGAAAATATAGCAGTAGTAGTTTTTATAGAGTTACAGCTACCTAGAAATGGTAGTGTTGTTCTCTTCTTTTAAGAAAATGTCAACAGTTGTGTAGTGGCAAATTGGTGAGAGCGTTGAACTTCAAGCCTTTAAGCCTGGGTCCAGTTACCCTTCGAAGTGTCCTCTATAAGGCATATTAGATCAAGAATCTTTTGATGGTGCACGAATGTTTCCTTAACAAAATAATAATATGGTGTGAACTACTCAATATTCGACTGTGCTTTCCCCTTAAAACCCCTTGCACTGGGGCGGTATATAAGGATTGTTTGCATATAAGTTTCAATATCTTAATTGACCTGTAGTGACCAGGAGGCGGCGCTGTGACACACACACACACACACACACACATACACATACACACACACACATACACACACACACTGACTCTTTTATAGATATAGATTGAAATTTATGGAATGTTTTTATGTCATACATTATAAATGTGATTGATCCTCTTGCCCTTTGACAGTTGGGAGGAAAGACATACAGCCAATGGGCGAGTGCATTATGTCAATCACTTCACCAGATCTACCCAATGGGAACGACCCACCAGGTATGAAAGAATTGCTTCCTTTCCCTTTTAGTTGAGGACTACATGTTTTATTAAAGCAAATCAATACTTCAGACTTTCAGAAGCACAAAAATTGCCATTTTCAAATTTTCATTTATAAAAAGTTGCAAATAAATTTCAATTAAAAAAAAAAAAAAAAATTTGTATTGTAATTTGCTTTACTTTGTGTTTTTATGTCTGGAAGATTTCATAAGTAGGATGCAACTAGAATTTTTGGTGAATTTTTCAATATAAATTGCAACCAAAAATACCCAGTCTTCAGTGTATGTAAAACATATCTGGGCTCCGTAGTCATTGAGTAAATGATACTGGTTTGTTTTTATATAGTATGTTTTGTGCTGCTTTTATTTTAATTCAATGATCCAATTCTGATCCTCGTCCTTTCATCCTCAGGCCTGCCACTGAAAGTGTCCGTCCATTAAGCATGGTGAGTCCTTCAAGGACAGACCCTTCCCTCTCTTCCTCTGTCGCAAGCTCCCAGCAACACAATAGCAGTCGTAGCGGCAGCAACCACCATCACCATCATGGTTCCTCCTCCCATCACACCAGTAGCAACAGCAGCTCGCACAACGGCCCGGGTCATAGCAGCGGGGGTGAGGGAGAACGGGAGCGTGGAGGAGGAGGAGGGGATAGAGGAGGCAGCAATCACAGTCACCACAGCAATAGTAGCAATACCAACAATAGCAGCAGCAATAGAAGCAGTAACAACAACAGCAACAGCAACAATAACAACAACAATAACAGTGGCAGCGGTTCTTCCACCCCCCAAATGTTTGTGAGGAGGAGGTCGACCAGGCACAGGAACTTCATGAACAGAGCACAGCTACACGATGCTGTGGAATTGCCGGATGGTTACGGTGAGGAACGATTTGATGGGTCCTTAAAGTCCTTATCTGTGAAGTGCATTTATGCTTACTACTTAGTTGTAATCTCTCCATGTTGATCAAGCTTTAATTTAGAAATTTGTTATTCACAAATAACTTTACCAAACTATTTCTTTTGGTGACTATCGTAATCTGATTTTCTCTAAACTTATATCAACAATAAAAATGATGATCAAAGCTATTTGTGCAATACTGAGTATATAGAACTATTCTCCACCTCCACGATTCCTTCATCTTCTTCTTTTCTTCTTCCTCTTCCTTTGCCTGAATCACTTGCCAAGAATTTACTGTGAAGTAGCTGAAACACTTAGTTTTAAAAAAATATTATTCTTAACAAGAATCCCATTTCTAAACCAACCCAGAGCAACGCACGACGCAGCAGGGTCAAGTCTACTTCCTACACACCAGGACAGGTGTGAGTACGTGGCATGACCCAAGAGTGCCCAGGTAAATCTCGTTTTTAAAGTTGTTTTTCTTTTTAGTAATTTTCTATTTTCATTCGTTTTAGGAATGTTTTGGGGGTTTTTTTCTCTGGGGTTTTTTTTGTGTGTGCAAATTTGATTTTCTGTATATCCCAAATTTAGAACTTGTGTTAACCAGTCCTCAGAGAATTAATTGTTTAGACAGTGAAATTGGAGACTAAATCCAGCTTTGCTGATCATGGCTAGAGCAGAGGGGGATTGTGGCTAAATTAGAGGTTTGAATATAACCTGCATTGATAAAATGATGATAAGATAATGCATCCTACCCCATGCTCAAAGTGCTTCACATACCAATAATCTAAATTACAAACATACATACAGCATCCATTTCATAAATGTACATTGAAAAATATCAGTCTAAAACAAATGTGAGAAAAGAAGAACCAATTAAAAGGGAGTAAAGAGCTTTAACATTATAAAAAGACCTAGCCCTCAAGTGTTAGGTGTCTTTAAAATGACACGCTTTCCTCATCATTAGAAAACTAAGAAAAAAGATATGAATGATTTTTAAGTAATTTCTGTAGGAGCCATAGGGAATAATACGCTTCTTGAGTCAAATTTCTGTCTGAATAATGACCTCCATTTAAGCTTTTTAAAAATTTACTGAAGATCTTAGTTCATGGTTACTTTACAATATATTTCCTTTTATAACCAAATTGATACATAATCATGCCACCAGGGAAATGGACGTGAGGGAGGAGGACCTGGGTGACTTACCAGATGGGTGGGAAGTGCGGCGGACGGCCAGCGGTCGAGTGTATTATGTGGACCACAATCACAGAACCACTCAGTTCACTGACCCCCGGCTGTCTCAGAATCTGCACAGAATCCAGGAAAAATTGTAAGTCTGAGTTTTGAGTTCTGTCCTTTTACTTGATATATGACTGTCTACTCTACTCTACTCACTATCTTTACTGGTCATTTTTTTATTTCTCACAAAGTTTATCAATTCCTTACCCTTTAGATTGAATGGTCCTAAGATACCTCAAGTATCTTCCTAATCACCAATATAATATACTAGCAACCCCGTGACAGCTTCGCTCAAAATATTGATGTCCTCGATTCTATTTAGTTGTGACTCTTTGATCTTTGTTGTGTACCCTTAACTGATGGAAAATGTGGTAAGCCTGAAAGTTGAAAATAAGATTGTGTTGGTGATTAATGTATTTTTTAATACAAAATTAAATATCATGGGACCTTAACATACTCCTTTATCTACAGTATATTTGTTGAAAATTTGGTCACTACCTGTTCAGTGGTTTGAAAGTCTATTCAAACTACGATTCTAGTTTATTTTGTTATTTTGTTTGTCCTGATGAAGACCTTTGGTCGAAACGTTACTTTTCTGTTTGTCTTGCTTTGTCTTTGTCCCACTACACCGGCCTGCTAATCACTCCCTTTGTTTCACATTTAATTCTAAATGTTGCAATGCATCCAGTTTTATGTCTAGATGATGATTAAAATATGTATTATCAGTCCATTGAAATTATACAGAGGATTGTTTGAATCCTAAAGTCTGAACTCTCATCAAAACAGTGGGCTGGCTACTAAGTATTCATTGTTTGGTGTATAATGTTTTTGTTTTATTGAATAATAAGAGATTTATGCACAGTATTTTATTGTGTAGTACTACCTGCCTGCAGGTTGGGTTCAGGAAAAATCACCATTCTAACACAGATTGTGTTTTATTATTTTAAAAAACGCTCTTTAAGTTTGAGAGGTCTGTAACGGACCACGCTGAAATTCACTCTGACAATAGTGCTATGTTCAGCGCAGTCAGTCAGTTAATTGAGGGAAGTTAAAAGATAATATCACCATGGTTCTCTACAAATATACACCTACTCATGATGAAGAGGATTTTTTCATTACATTATCTTGTATTTAGATTTTTAGACATTCTTGACATTCTATTATTTTAGAGCGACCTTGTAGTTTGGTTTCAGAAATAATCCTCATTATATATACATACATAACCTTTTTTTTGTATGATTTATTTACTGTATTATGTATTTATAATTTATATATATTAACTATCTAAAAAATATTTATAAATACCGTAGTGGATGTTCAATAAGTCCTCTTATGCATAGTGTTCTTCTTGTAGATTTAATTTCCAATCCTCAATATGATTTTTTATTCATGCACTCTCCTATCTGGGTTTTCAGGAAAAATCCCAATCACGACAAGGAGAACGAGCACCCCAAACTGCCCAAGTACAAGCGTGACCTGGTGCAGAAGTTGAAGGTGCTGAAACACGAGATCAGCTCGCTGCAGCCTCAGGTGGGACACTGCAGGCTGGAGGTCAGCAGGGAGGAGGTCTTTGAGGTGAGACCCGCTGCATTTATGGAAGACAGGGCCCACTTTTATGACGCTGGAAAGAGTCTTGTGCAAAATTTAAATCCTAGATTGAATCCTTGAATTTAAGGTTTGGCTTCATTTGTTTTGGAATTTATGTGTGACCAAAACGTTCAGCCCGGCCCTCAATCAAGCTAGATGTAGAAGTCAGTCTTGGACTACACCTTTGTTTGTTGTCATAAAATCAGGCCCAGGAGATGATAAGCAAGATCCAGGATGATAGGCAGTGCAGATAAGAAACTTAGCCCAAGAGAGCAGAAAATGAAAAGTTGAAGTAAAAAAATGGGTGGAGGATGATTCAAGTGTTCTGCTTTCTTTTGAATGGTTTCCATCAGAACTGCCTATTTTCCCATGATTTTCAGTTCCTGTTCCACAATTTACTCTTTATTTTTAAACAGGCGAGGCTGTGAGTGATGGGAGTCATCAATGATTAAGACCTACTGTCATGGCTTAGATTTATGTTTTCTTATGAAAGAAAATTTTATTTATCGATCACCTTTGTTAATTCATGTATGTAAAGTGTACCATCACTTTTTGTGAATAATGCATATTTTCCTCAGATAACCTCAGATGTTGCTGACAGTTCTTGTTAAGATACCTTCGTAATTTTTTATTCATTATGAATAATCATTTTCATGGGCAAGGGTACCTTAAATAGTATGATAACCTTGGTAAGATATCTCAAACTGCCATTTTGTTTGGTATGATTCCAGGATTCCTATCGTCAAGTGATGAAAATGAAGTCCAAAGACCTACGTAAAAAGCTGATGGTGAAATTCAGAGCTGAAGAAGGACTGGACTATGGTGGAGTAGCCAGGTACGATATTTCATTTTCAAACAAATATTTTCAAACCCTTTAACGACATAGATAGATGGTTCCTGTTGGTATTGAGCTCAGACCATTCATTGATGTTTATTTTATTTATTACGTCTTTGCCTTCGATTTATGTCTTGTTCTGCTCTTATGTCTGCCCTCAGGGAATGGTTCTACCTGTTGTCTCATGAGATGTTGAACCCCTACTACGGACTGTTCCAATATTCCAGGGACGACATCTACACCCTGCAAATCAACCCGGACTCCGGAGTCAATCCTGTAAGCTCTTTTCTTTGACCAACTCATTTTGGGTTGAATTTGTGGAAAGGAAAAGAACAGGAAAAGATGCCCGAAAAATTGATTTTAACTGGGGTTTTTTAAAGGGTCAGGTATTTTTTTATGCCTGCCGTAAATATCAGATATTTCTTGTCCTTGTAAAGGAAAGACAGGGAAGCAATATGTGAAAAGAATATACGAGTTTGAACACTGGTGAGACGATGAATTCTTGAGAGCAAGAAATAAGAGGATGAGGAATGTGTGTCATTCTATAGACACCTAACATTTGAGGGCTGGTTAGTTTTTATTTTAATTAAAAGCTCTTTACTCCCTTTTAATTGGTTCTTCTTTTCTCACATTTGTTTTAGACTGATATTTTTTAATTGGTTCTTTTTTTTGACATTTGTTTTTTACTAATATTCCTTTTCCCAGGACCATCTGTCGTATTTCCACTTCGTGGGTCGGGTGATTGGCATGGCCATCTTCCACAGCCACTATCTGGACGGAGGGTTCACCATGCCCTTCTACAAGCAGCTGCTGGGCAAATCCGTTAACCTGGATGACTTGGAGAGTGTCGACCCTGACTTGCACAACAGCCTGGTCTGGATGCTGTACGTGATTTTATTTATACCTTAAATAATTCCCCTTGTATCAAAACCCATGTTTTTTTTTGTATGATTCAATAAAACATATGTACCTCTTAATATTTTTTGGACACATTTTATAAACTTCCCCTTTTAAGTCACCTAAAATGGTAGATAAATAGTATTTGGAATCAGATTGAAGGGAATTGTCTAAACTTATGTCTGAATTATGATTTGAATGTAATAAGAGCTCAAGACTGCAAAAGACAATCTGTCTTCATGTTTACTAACATCCTTCTCAACTAAAGCAGTCGCTGTAGATAAAAGTATCCTTTCATTATCATATCTAACTAACAAGTTACAATGCTTTATATAAATTATGGCATGAATTGAATTAATATAACGCAAACGAAAATAAAAGTAATGGAAACTTATTTCAAAATGTTCCTTGGACTGTATTATATAGAAGCAAATCATTGATCAGTAAGTCAGTTAGAATAAAGGTTTGCAGATGTGTAAACAGGTTGGCAACCGGCTCGTCACTTCACCTGTCTGCAGTGACTGCAGTGAAGACTGAGTCATCAATCATGGGGGAATGAGATAATTGCTTATTCAATTCACTTTGTAAGCTTTGGGTTGGTTTGCTTGTGGCGTAGTAGTGGAACTCAGAACATTTTCATTATCTTTGTTGTGAATATCTCACCATTTATCAACTCAATTCAAAGATAGCTTCTAATAAGTCTCTCATGCTTCTCAAGCCATTTCTTTTCAACTTTTAACTGTTTTGATTTCATATGGACTGTTTTATTTTCCTTTCACAGAGAAAACGATATAGAAAATGTGCTTGATCACACATTTTCTGTGGAGCACAATTCTTTTGGTGCTGTTCAAGAACATGAATTGAAACCTGGTGGAAAAGATATTTGCCTTACAGAAGACAACAAAAAGGAATATGTGAAGTAGGTGGAGTGAAAGCGTCAAGACACTTTTCCTTTTTTTTGTAATTGGATTGTAAAGTTTCATTGAAATCAAACTAGATTGTTGTCTCTGGTTTCCTTTTAATTTTGAGGCTCATCCAACAACAGTTTTACATCAGCTTCAATAAGAGTATCTCTCTGCATTTAGTCATAATTGAATTATTTTTAATGTTGTAGTCGCAACTATTTTAAAAAATTAGATCCCTATTATTTTTGGTTGTTGACTTTTTAACAAAAAATGTTTATATTAAAAGATAAAATTATTTATGCTTGAATAGAAGAGACTATTTTTAAAAAAAAATTGAAATGAGCAGCCTTCACTTTTTTAGATGACTTCAGAATAAATCAAGCTTTATCAAAGCATACTGACTGATGTGGTTTCTTTCCCTCTTTGGTTGTATATTGTCAAAGTCTTCATTTTGATAGATAATATTAGCCTTGTACTAACTCCTTTTATGTTATTTATTTTCATAGGTTATATGTTCAATGGCGATTCATGAGAGGGATTGAGGCACAGTTTTTGGCACTACAGAAAGGCTTCAATGAAATAATCCCACAGAATCTATTGCAACCCTTTGACGAACGGGAGCTTGAGGCAAGTTTAGTTGTTGCTTTATCCTTTAGGGAAACATGATTTTTGTTAAATTTCTTATTCCTTAAAAAAAGCTGAGACATATGCTTGTGGTTGAGGAATCAGGGAGAAGAAAGCCTTAGTGGTAGAGGAACTTGTGTTAGATTGGGGGTGGTGGGGGAGTTGGGGGTGGAACTTAAACCTTTAGGAAATTGTTTATTTTTTTTAGATTTTCCTGTTTATAATTGAAATAATTGCTGAGCAAGCTTGTTCATTCTTATCCAAACACAATTGGTTTTACACCAAACTTTCCCAATTTAGATAAGAATTGTTACTCTAATGTCAATTTTTTGGGTTTTTTCTTTTACAGTTAATGATTGGAGGGCTGGGTAAGATAGATTTGGATGACTGGAAGAAGCACACGCGCCTGAAGCACTGTACTTCTGAGACAAATATCGTCAACTGGTTCTGGAAAGCGGTGAACAACTTTGACGACGAGATGAGGGCACGTCTTCTACAATTTGTCACCGGAAGCTCAAG
>JAUEKZ010215098.1:0-22693 GCA_031471865.1 Melibe leonina
GAGAGAGTATGCAGTGCAGAAACGAGACAAAGCCAAGGAAAGCAGAAAAAATGGAGAAACAGAAAAAACAGACAAACATTTTCCAGAGTGGGGCTCGAACCCTGGACCCAGCTACGGCACCCATCGCCTGGCTGGCAGCACGGACAGCGAGCTAACCACTTGAGCTATCCGCTCCCGTTTATGGATACGATTGGATAGAAATATAAAAGAATGAATGAATAACTAAACACAAACAATATAATTTCGTGAAGGCCTTGATGAATGGATTATTTGTTGTATGTAACAATGCAAAATTTCTCTCCTCAGCATTGAAGAAGACTTTGTGACTTGGAAAGAGGGATTCTGGCCGGCTGTTTGCTCTCATTTTGGATTTGAGGCTACAGGAGAAAATATTAAGTATGACAATTATTGTTTTAAACTGCACGGTTTTTTTTTTTGTTTCTCTAAAGTTTCTAAAGTTTTTAATATCATCTCTTTGTCACCTTTTTGAGAGAGGATATGTTTTTTCCTTTGTAAATAATCTCCTTGGGAAACATTGAACTGACATATATATATGCCAAAAGCCTGAATTTCAGCCTTTTGGCATATATCAGTTCACCGAAACCTTGTACATATGGATTGTTCAAGGGCATGATGCTCGGGCTTAGTGCTGGAGGTCAAGAGGTCAAGGTCTTTTATCCAGGGGTTGGGGCTACCAAGGGGTTCCACTACAAAATGCCTATCTGTTTTTACTCCTTACCCAAAAGTTTTCAAAACAAACACCAGGACAAAGTGGAAGCTAAGCTGTTAGTAGTTTCACGCTTTTGGCTATACCAAGCCTAATTCAGATCTTGAATCTTGAAGATTTTAGTGTGGTTAGCATTTATAGGGTTAACACTGTTATTGTTTTTGTGATGGAATGAATGATAGAACAGCTGGTTTTTGTTTATTGCTGAAAATGTTTTTTCTTTTTAAGTTAAAGCTAAATACAAGTGTTACTTTTATTATTTTTATTTTTCATTTTCAGTGCACGTCAATACGTTATGGAGACGATTCCTGATGATCTTCCCAAAGAAAAAACTTTTCAGGGAGAGGTTGCAAGGCTTGGATCTTTTAGAACTCAGAAACCGTGAGCTTTCTTTCCATTTTTGCCCCCATTGTAAAAAGAATTACTTTTGAGTAGCTTATAGTACTGTAACTTTTAGGGTAATATTAACCCTTTCACTGCGAGGTCTGATTCAAGCCCAACTGAATTATATATGCAAAATCTTAAAAATTGCCTGTTCTTATACCAGATAAATCATATTTTAGTGAACTGATATATGCCAAAAGCCTGATTATCTGTTCACTGAAATCTGATTTATCTGGTATAAGAACAGGCAAGTTTTGATAATTTTGGTGGCCTTAGCAGTGAAAGGGTTAAAATGCACCTCTGAGCCTGTGGTAGAGTAAGGAAGAGAAAAGTTAATAACAACAGTTATGAGAAAGACAAAGACAGAATGATGATGTCAATGTATTAATTAATTAGCCAAAGGCTTTCTTCAGGACAGACACAGCAAAACAAAATAATGAAAATATTATTAATCAACAGCGCTATAGGATGATACTTATATTATCCATCTAATCGCTCTAGTGTAAAAAGAGAGAGGGGATCGCTTGACCAGTGGTTATCAAAGGTGAAACAAAGGTTAACAGGCCAGTATAGTGGGACAAAGACAAAGCAAGACAAACAGAAAAGCAACGTTTCGCTCTAGGAGAAGAGAAGTGATGAAAAATGGAAGGGAGATACCCTGCAGCCTTTCTATGTTCATGTTCTAGTTCTAATTTATTCAGCTGTGAAAGAGTGATGATGCATAGCTTTATGTTATTTATTTGTTTATTTTATAAAGTTATTTACACAGATTTATTTATTTATATAATTGTCTGAAAAATTTCAATAATAACAAAGATATTATCATCACCATCATGGGCCGGTTTCATGACGCGAGACTAGGTTTTAGTCCGAGGCTAAGTTCTAAATTTAGCACAATTTATGCTCCCTTTGAATATTTTGACCACTCCAAAAAATTAAAAACAATTGACTCTGTACCGAAATCGTGCCAAATTTAGAGCATGGTCTCGGACTAAGCTTTGGTCTCATGTCATGAAACTGGCCCCATAGCCTTCCACCCCTGGCAGGGTATAGGCCACAGAGAAGCTCCTTCCATTTAACTCTATCCTGGGCCATCTTTCCTTACTCTTTCCTGTTGAGCTTCATCATTCATCCCTTTTATGTCCCTTTCCACACACCTCCGCCATGTCATTATTTTCCCTCCTTCACCCAGGCCGTATGATTCCAAGAATCCCTATTTGTCTCCGATTCTGGTCAACCGAGAGCTGCATCAAGGGGGTGACAGATCCTGTATGCACATTGAGCTTGATATCGCCGAGTCCAAAATCAGGTACTGTATTGTGTCTCCAGGATTGGTTGGGGTTTTTTTTTTTGTATTTATTCGCTGGGTACTCAAGATCTGGGTCGGAATTATGGCAGGGTTGCCAGGACAGTTAGAAGTATGAACGAAAACTTGTTAATAACCCGTTCAATAATGTTAAGGAGTCCAATATCTTTTAGACTTGTCTGTTCTTATACCAGATAAATCAGATTTCAGTGAATTGAGATATGCCAAAAGCCTGAATTTCAGTGAACTGAAATCTGATTTATCTGGTATAAGAATATGTAGAATTTCAAGATTTTGCATATTATAGTTGTGTTATAATGAGACCTCCCTGATATAAGCATTTTCGAATCTCCTCTTGATTAGTGTAACATATTTTCAGGGTTGTTTTTAAAATTTAAAAAAATTATTATTTGTATTAAATTTCCTTATTTTTTCCTCTTATTTGATTCTTTTGTTTTTCTTCTTTGCCTCTACTATTAATCTGGTTTTTTTTCTCCGTTTTGGTCTTTTTGTATTATCATCATCACTGTAAAATGCAAATATGGTTGATTGACGTATTGTATGCATACATTTCCTGCCCGCAGATACGAAGCAGGGGACCACGTGGCCATCTATCCCATCAACGACTGCGAAGCGGTGGAGAAAATCGGGATACGACTCAACCTGGACCTGGACACGGTTTTCTCTCTGAAGAATGTCGACGGTATTTCCTCCCTTCACTTTTCATTTCAACTCTGACCCCCCCCCCTGATGTGTTTAGTGATTTAGTGATTTAGTGTGTGTGAATGAAGGCTACAGGAAAAGAATGATCAGTCACATTTTGCTATTTTTAACCTGTTCACTGCTACTGCTAGGTTGTTTCTCAAACTGCCAGCGAACGACATCAAAATCTTAAAAGTTTGCCTGTTCTTATACCAGATAAATAGGATTTCAGTGGACAGACATAATATGCCAAAACCCTAAAAAAAAGTTTTTTTGTTTAAATCTTTTTTTTTTGTCTTTATCTGCTTTTGGCATAATATGTCTCTCCACCGAAATCTTATTTTTCTAGTATAAAAACACGTGAATCTTGAATCTTTTGTATAGGTAGTCTGTTCGGTTAGAATCGGACATTGCATTGAAAGATTAAGAGGTTTTGCCTCTAATAGGTTTATTATATCCCTCCAAATAATCATTTCTAAAATAGATCAGGGTCCAGTATTTCGTAATTTTTTAAAAGCTATTACAATGGAAGAATGAGTGTGTTGAAATTTTAAAAAGTGGGTTTTACTCAAAACCAGAAAAGTGCGACCCTGATCGTTCTCTCCCTGTAGCCTTCATGTATATTATCATGTGTGTGTGTCTGTCCATTACTTCAAACTTTCACTGATGCCTAGGATGCCCTCATATTCCCTTGGATATGGCATAAAAGTCGTAGTTCCCTTTCGAAACAAATTTTTTTTTCAAAGCAATCTTACCATGGTTTCTTTTGGTGCTGGAAAGGTTTTATATATATTATTAGATTTCTCATAAATGGAGAGATAGTCCCATCCTTCCTTTGAATTTAACCCATCTCCACAAATTTGACTATCATCCTATTTCTTTACTCTCATTGGAGCTAAACGGATGAGTACTTTTAGTATTATTTATGTACTTATGTCGTGTCTGTCCTGAGGAAGGCATTAGATCGATACGTTGGCATCATTTTGTCTTTGTCTCTCTCATGCCTGTTACTTATAACCAGTGCTGCCAATTTTCCTCCAAAAGGAGGAATTCCTCCTTTTTGATGACATTTTTTCCTCTTTACCTCTTATTTTATTTTTCTTCTTTGTCTCTATTAATCTGGCTGTTTTCCTCTTTTTTGGTCTTTTTGTGTTGGTTGGCATCACTGCTTATAACTTTTCTCTTCCTTTGATGGTTGAGTTGAATGATGTATACGCTTCATCATATTGCGTCAAGAAAGACCCTATCCTATAACTATAACTAATAGTTATTGCATTAAATCAAAAACCAAAAAATGCTCTAGGTAAGAATTAAAGAGGTCTGTAATCAACCACATGGAAATGTGTACTGGCAGTAATAGTAATAATGGGCCCAGCGCTGAGTCAGTCAGTTAATTTGAAGAAGAAGAAGAAGACTGATGTTTTGTGTGTCTTGGTCCAATGCTACAGAGGATGCCAGCAAGAAACACCCGTTCCCGTCCCCCTGCTCCTACCGTACGGCCCTGATGCACTACGTAGACATCGCCATCTCACCCCGTACACACGTGCTCGGAGAACTGGCCGAGTACACGGATGACCCCAAGGACAAGGAGTTTCTCACCAAAATGACTCAAGCCACGGAGGAAGGAAAGGTACATAATATGGTCTCCAAAAAACTTTTGTTTTTTTCTTCCTTTAAATCCGCATGCCATCTCAAGTGTATTACTTGCCCTTTCAATGCCAATGACACTAAAATCTTCAAGATTTGCCTGTTCTTATAGCAGATAAATCAGATTTCAGTGAACTGACATATGCCAAAAGAAGATAAAGATTAAATAAAGATTAAAACAAAACAACTTTTGGAGACATTGATGGCACTATAACATTCTATAAATACATTGAAGTTATTTCACCTCAGATCTTAATAATTGTGCCTTATGGTGGAATATGTATTTGTATTATTTGTGCTGTTGAATCCTATTTATTCTACTCTCTATGGCAGAAACTGTACCTGGACTGGGTACACAAGAAATATAGCATAGGAAGTCGAGTGTCGTCTTGAAAACATTTTCAGGCAATTTTCTGAAGGGTCATTTACAGGTCTGATTCAGTATTTTTTTATTTGTAGTGTCAATTTCATATTTTTCTACTACTCTCTACAACAGAAACTGTACCAAGACTGGGTACACAAGAAATATAGCATAGGAAGTCGAGTGTCGTCTTGAACAAATTTTCAGGCAATTTTCTGAAGGGTCATTTACAGGTCTGATTCGGTATTTTTTGAAGTCTCAATTTCATATTTTTTTCTACTCTCTACAACAGAAACTGTACCTGGACTGGGTACACAAGAAATATAGCATAGGAAGTCGAGTGTCGTCTTGAAAACATTTTCAGGCAATTTTCTGAAGGGTCATTTACAGGTCGGATCAGTATTTTTTTATTTGTAGTCTCAATTTCATATTTTTCTACTACTCTCTACGGCAGAAACTGTACCAAGACTGGGTACACAAGAAATATAGCATAGGAAGTCGAGTGTCGTCTTGAAAACATTTTCAGGCAATTTTCTGAAGGGTCATTTACAGGTCGGATCAGTATTTTTTTATTTGTAGTCTCAATTTCATATTTTTCTACTACTCTCTACGGCAGAAACTGTACCAAGACTGGGTACACAAGAAATATAGCATAGGAAGTCGAGTGTCGTCTTGAAAACATTTTCAGGCAATTTTCTGAAGGGTCATTTACAGTTACAGGTCTGATCAGTATTTTTTTATTTGTAGTGTCAATTTCATATTTCTCTACAACAGAAACTGTACCAAGACTGGGTACACAAGAGTCAGCGTGACATCCTGGCTATCCTGGAAGACCTGCCGTCCCTGCACCCACCCCTGGACCACATCTGTGAGCTGCTTCCCCGCCTTCAGCCTCGATTCTACTCCATCTCATCCTCCCCTAAGGTAACACATCAGCTTCCTCCTTTCGGCTCAGGCCTCCTCCTGCCAACTCCTAAGCTTTTCAATGCTAAAGACACACCAAATTCTTCAAGATTTGCCTGTTTTGTTCTTATACCAGATAAATTAGATTTTAGTGAACTGACATATATGCCAAAAGCCTGAAATTCAGAAGAATTTTGAGAAAGACTATGTACATAACGCATAAAAAAATCACCTTATATTTAACGTTTTATTTTGTTTGTGTCTTCTCTACGGCTTATTATATATGTTAATGCGTATACGTGTGTGGTCATTTGTCAATACTTGTGATGTATCGTATCTCTAATTAGTACATGTGTGAATGGGTTGATTAACATTGATGTGTAAGCAAATGAAAAATTGCCATTATTATTTGAGGACAATAAAGATTTTTTGTTATTATTATTATTATTATTACACAGTTGCACCCAAAGAGCATCCACGTGACGGCCGTGTTAGTAGATTACACCACATCCACAAACCGACGGAGGAAAGGCGTGTGTACTTCATGGCTGAACGCTAAGAAACCCGCACCAGAAGACAATGGAAACCTTCCCAGAGTGCCCATCTTTGTACGCAAATCTCAGTTCCGACTGCCCTTCAAGACCTCCACTCCGATTGTGATGATTGGCCCTGGGACTGGTGTGGCTCCCTTCAGAGGTTTTATCCAGGAGAGGGGATGGAACAAGACAGAGGGTGAGAATTTCTTTTCTCTTTCTTTCTTTCTTTCATTGATGATATTTTTCCACTAAAAGGAGGAATTCCTCCTTTTTGGTTGAAGTTTTCTCCTCTTTACCCTCTTATTTGGTTCTTTTGTTTTTCTTCTCTGCTCCTGATACTTTTCCTCCTTTTTTGTTTTTTTGTTTTATCATCACTGTGTCCTGTCTCTTTTTCTTTCTCCCTTTCATTCTTTCTTTCTCTCATTTATTGTAACTTCCTTTTATTTTATTCTTTCTTCCTTCTTCCTTCTTCCTTTCCTTTTTCTTTGTTCATTCACTGAACCATTCCCTCTGAATAAAATTATGTATTATGATGTATTATGTGTGCACCAGGTAAATGGTTTGGGACACCATTCCCTATCGACACACAGATGCAGCTAAGGGAAATTTGGCCAGCACCAATAACGTAATTAAACGTAGTTTTGCGGTATAGTATTTTCATTTTTATCCATTTTTAAATTAAAAAAAAAATATTTTAAACTAGTTTCACTCATTTTTTGTCCAATCGTTGGATTCACTGCGGAATTTGTTTTCACCTTGGCTAACATCACATCAATGGCTACTTTCATTATCGGACAGGATAGGTGCCATTTAGTGCCGTACGTTCGGAACAAGATCATACTCCTGTGTCGACTTAATGATCTCTTCTAAATATAATATTGTATTGTGTGTGCACCCACCATTCCCTATAGATATAAATATAATGATTTCTTATGTGTGTCACCAGGTAAATTGGTCGGTGACACCATCCTGTACTTTGGCTGCCGGCACAAAGCTGTGGACTTCCTGTACCAGGAGGAGCTGGGCAAGTTTGTGGAGGACTCCGTCCTGCAGCTACACACCGCCTTCTCCAGGGACTCGGAGCAGAAAGTCTATGTGCAGCACTTACTGGACCAGAACCACAAGGAGATCATGAATGTCCTCAACAACAATGGACACATCTACGTGTGTGGGTGAGTGGAGGGATAGACTAGGAGGGCGGGGGGGGGGGAGAGAAAGAGAGAGGTTAAATAAATGTGTCCTCATTAGGTGTGGTAGCACCTTAACTTATCCAGACAGCTCTGCTAGAGCCTATGAACCGTGGGGAAGGGCGCTATATAAAGATTTGCCTGTTCTTGTTCCAGATAGATAAGATTTCATTGAACTAACATATGCCAAAAGCCTGCAACTCAGGTGTCCTTAGCAGTGAAATGGTAATGTTATGTGTAACACTAACTCTAACAATGTGATTTCTTCCGTGCTCAGCGACGCGAAGAACATGGCCAAGGAAGTGCTGTCCATGCTGACGAAGATCCTTCAGTCCGAGGGCAACATGAGCTCCACAGATGCCGAGGACTACATCAAGAAGCTGCAGGCAAGGGGTCGATACGCCGCCGATGTGTGGAGCTAACAACAATATACCGTGGGCAGCCCTAGTCTCGGCCTGGCTGCCGTCTTTCCCTGAAACGTAAATAGTAAACAACAACAACAACAACAATCATTGTGATGCCTTCATTTTACTTTATATTTCTTTAAATTATTAGTATTATTATTGTTACTATTATTATTATTATTATCATCATCATTATTATTTTTATTATTATAATAATGATAATTATTATTGTTATCATCATCATGATTTTTATGATTATCAATATTATTAATATTATTAATATTATTATTTTTATTATTATTACAATTACTATTTTATATATTATTATTGTTATTATTGTACAGATTTTAACAAAAATTTCTTTTTTTTATATATCTTGATTTCAATATCTCAAGAAGTCTACCCTACTGATACTGTTCAACTTTCGTCTATCAATACTTGCTCTTGAAGCCAGTAAAAGATTGAATTAAGAAAATATATATAGAGAGAGAGAGCGACACACACATTAAGACATGGTAAAAGCTAGTGTGGTGTCTTCTCACTTTATCAATGGACGCTTGTATGACCGTAGCAGTTACAAGGGGCCTACAACTCTCAATAAGCAAACCAATCACTTCATCAATTATCAAACCTTTGAGCTTGAACCTGAACCTGTTTTTGTGTTGGCTCATGTTATTTTTAGAATTATTATGGTTTGGTTTGACCAAACCTTGTCAAAGTGTCTCACTTGAAACAAAACTGTGTTTTTTTATAAGCTTCAGTGATGCCAATTTTCATCCAAAATGACATTTTCTCCTCTTTATCTCTTATTTGGTTCTTTTTTCTTCTTCTTCTTTTTGTCTCTATAAATCCGGCTATTTTCCTCCTTTTTGGTCTTGTTGCGTTGGCATCACTGAAGCTTATTAATTACTTATAATCTAAGCTTGCGTTGTTTTGTTCTTAAAACGTCATAGTTAAAGCATGTAGTTAAAGCATTTTTTGAGAGATGATATTTTTTTCCTGTAAATCATCTCTCTGTGAAACGTCCCTGGCAGGGTCAAAGTCTGGCTATTCTTTTAACTAGCCTATCATCTTACTTACCCCTAGGCGCTTATATAACCTTAGCAGTTGCAAGTGCCCTAAAACTCTCAACAAACAACAACAAAGCATGTAGCCGGTCAAGAAATCTATGTATGCAGAGCTTACCTTTTGTACACGTTTTGACATGGGACAGAGCAAGTCATTTCATTTAAATGCGCAATTCTGTCTACAAAGCAAAAGAATTGTCTTATTATGATTATGGACAGTATTATTATATATTATATTGGTCCAGATTTTTCCTCTTGATTTTTAGTAAGAATTTTGATGTCCATAAAACAGGGATGCCAATTTTCCTCCCAAAGGAGGAATTCCTCTTTTTTTATGACATTTTCTTTTCTTCTTTGTCTCTATAAATCTGGCTATTTTCCTCCTGTTTGGTCTTTTTGCGTTGGTATCACTGATAAAAGTCATTCTTTCATTAGGCCCAATACATTTAAAGCAAATGTATTTCATTGACTTGCAATTCATTGTGCAGCAAAAGTTGTTGTTTATTTTTCTTTGTTTTTTTAGTTGAGTCAGAATATGATGTGTCAAGTTGAGCGATAAGAGATTTGTTGGCTACTTTTACAATTTGGCCTTTTTATAGACACAGGGACATACAACAAACATGATTTGACATTTAAAGGATAGTTACAGCCATATGCTGTATCCTTTTCGTTTTGCTTTAAATTTAAAACATTTTACAGTGCAACTTCCGGATAACGACATCGCTCAGGACCATAAAATTATGTCGTTATTCGGAAATGTCATGTCGGTATCCAGGGGTTGGCACTATCCAGGGGTTCTACTGTATTTTGAATTGATTTGACTGTACTGAGAATGTGTTCACGAGGGAAGGCCACCCATATCACTTTCAATGATGAGGATGATGATGATGATGATGACGATAGTATTAAAATCACAGGGCCTGCCAAAAATCATTACGGTATTTGTGTGTGTTACTTCACTTTTCCTCCAAAATGATAATCTGCTGCTACAGTTGCAGTAGAATTATAATGTCGTCTATTTATTGCAATTTGTTGTACCATGTGTGTGTGTGTAAAATATTTCAACCATGTCTTCAACACATCGCTGAGCCAGGCGAGCTTTGCATTCGATTTTACTCTCTTTGATTTTACTTCCAAGATAAAAAGAAGTAGTAGGTGCAATACTGTTGTAAGGTTTTTGATTGTTTTACATGTATGTGTATGTAATGTAATGTGAGTGCAGTGTTTATATTGTGGTTAAAAAACTTGCTGAGTGGGTAGGTCAGATTAAAAATGAAATTATAATGAAATCATTCTTCCACGAGTGCTTTGATGATTTGTCATCCACCAACTGAATTGTTTTAGCTGTCTGACCACTTACAATGAGTAAAAAGAGAGGGGATCGCTAGGCCAGTGGTTATCAAAGGTGAAACAAAGGCAGTGGTTAACAGGCCAGTATAGTAGGACAAATACAAAGCAAGACAAACAATACTGGCCTGTTAACCACTCCCTTTGTTTCACTTACAATGACACTGTGACACACTAACCCTTTCACAGCGTTGTCTCATTCTAACTAAACAAAATATATATTATGTTCTTATCTTATCTTATACTGGATAAATCAAGATTTTCAGTTACACCGAAATTAATTAAGGCTTTTGGTATACATATATCAGTCCACTGTAATCTTTTGTTCTCTGGTATAAGAACAGGCAAATCTTGAAGATTTTGATATGACTAATTGGTCAATTGATAAACAACCTCAGCATTGAAAGGGTTAATACTTATAATAAGATATAATATAATACAACCATAGATCCTATTATGTTACTTGGCCCTCACCAACTTGGCATAGTCATGTTGTATGTATTTGTTATAGTACGGTACAGATTTTATTGTAACTTGAAATCTTCGGTTCTTCCCGCTAGACTAGATAGACATATATAATATATTTTCATTCATGTATAATTCAATTCAATATCAAATACATCACTCTAAAATGCGATAGTAACATTGTTGTGATGATGAAATAGTGCCAGTATAACTTATCGTCTTCAAAAATCATCTCTTTGTCACCTTTTTTGAGAGATGATAATGATACACTGTATTTTTTCCTAGTAGATCATCTCAATCTCATCGTAAATTGTCTCTGGCAAGGTCAAAGTCTGGCTGTTATTTTTAACTTAGCCTATCATTATCATCTTACTTACCCCCTGGGCGCTTAGATAAGCATAGCAGTTGCAAGAGCCCTAAACTAAAACTCTCAATAACAAACAAAAGGTACAGTATGAAGAAGAGTCTGCATTCATAGCTTGACTGGCTTGTGTGTAAAAAAATTAGTAATTAGAAGAGAGAAAAAAAATAGTTTACAAGACAACATAAGAGGATGTTTTATGTACATTCCATTCCTGTTGTTGTTTGTCTACTTTTTATGAGAAATAAATATATATATACTACTTATATTTTGATACAATTTGGCCATTGTTGGCTGTTCTACTCTCGACTCTGCTTAAGATATATCTCAATTCTATGGGTTTTTTTATTTTTGTTTTTTGTCTAGTTCTCATTTTCTTGAAAAATGTGCTTTTAAAAAAAAATGTATCCTTATTTTAACTATGCTCTTTGTATGTAAAAAATAAAGATTAATTTGTAATTTTTCATGTCATTTTAAGCAGTTTCATCTCCAGTTATAAATTCAGTATAACTTTAATTTTTTCATTTTCTGGTTGCAAGGAATGATTTGACTTAGGTTAATTGTGGTTTTTAAGTATGTATATATTTCCTAGAAGAATCTACTACTTGTCTTACAGGAGAGTGACAGATTGCGTAATCTATGTGTCGTCACAGTACACTTAAACCTCGTTATACCACCAATTTAGTGTTTTCCCCACACTTGGCGGTATAACGAGAAGCATTTATTATATGCTAATCATACATGTTCTCGAATAGATGTTGGTGGAAGGCGAGAATGGCGTTATAACGAAGTTTTAGTGTATGTACACATTTCTTCCCATCTCCTAGTCTACATGACATCAGAATACGTACATATTGTGTTTGTGGAAATAAATGAGGTACAGATTTTAATTTTTTACAGTGTTTGAATCATCAATTAATAAATACATTAAAGATGTGTATTTAGCTATCTACATGAAATCTTTGAGTTTTTCTGTTTGTAATTGTAAAATTGAATTGATAGATAAGATGGCAGCCGGTTGGTGGGTGCCTCTGGTTTCCTCTATATTGGCTTTACCTACTTAGTATCATCCCACTTATTCCAGCACTCCCTTAAACAAACATACACACATGCTGTCATTGTTGGCAGTCATGTAAGCAATAGGAGCTACATAAAGATTTTATAAAGATCTCAAGCAACTTGCACTTACGATCTGTTTGTTGCTGATCTTTGATGAAAGACAGTTTTGCGGGCGCCTCTGGTGGTCGCTTCTTCTGTAACTTCTCTTTTGCTTTACCTGTCATCTTACTTTTTACAGTGCTCCCTAGCAAACTTACACACACAGCTGTTTTGTATCTGTTAGCTCAGTCTTGGTCCTGCCTGTTGTCCTAACAGACTTATGGTCATCCCCCATTATTTTTCCACTATGGTACCTAACTACATGGTCAATTTAATTGCTATCTTGAAGGACTGAGTAATTTTGTACACAAAGGGCGGTAGAATATCTTGGGTCTCCCCGGACCAAAATGGTGCATGATTTGGGTAGTGGTCATTGTCTGTTTGTGTGTCCTGCTTTGTGCTTGTAGGAGATGATATTTTTCTCCTGTAAATCATCTCTTTATCACCTTTTTAGTCTGTGACGTAGCGCTCTCTTCGCTTGCCGCCGCGTCAACTCGTCCGTGGTCTCGCGAGTCTAACCCAGCGGGCGGGTTAGCGAACTCAAACACGCACAATCCATCTTCGTCTCGGACTAAGTTTTTTTTAGTCTGTGACGTAGATGATGGCGATTCTCTTACCCTCATCACTCACAGCGCTAGGTTAGCAAACACACACCACCTTCAACCCCTAACTAACACATACCCAGCGGTTGAACAAACACACACCCGTCTCTGTCTTCTCAAAGATACTTCACATTAATATTAATAATAATACATAGATTTATAGAGCGCCTTTTCTCCCAAGAGCTCAAAGCGCTTTACAATGGCGGTAACAAATAGTAACGGATTCAACAGAGAAATGAAGACAACACTGAAGACCACATTCCACGCACACATCCACAAATACACATACGCGCATACATACACACACCTACACACACACATGCACACACGAACGCTCAAAAACCGATTAGATCTAAGAGTTAATTCTACAGCAAATGATAGACAATGACGATGTACATTTTTAGATGACCACGGACACACATTATTAACCAAAGTGCTGAGATGACAGGCGCATGCTTACCCACGCCCATACACCAATAACACGCACACACACACACACTCACAGTTCAATGTATGTATACAGAAGTAAACATAGAAAATATACACACACATACACTCACACACGCGCCAGCTTACACAAACACACACGCGCACACACACATACATGATATATCCATAATATACATAGACTGAAAGCTCAAAATGAGACAAAATATCCATCAGCTTATATTCCACCGGCTGTTTTGAAATTTCCGATCTACGTCAAAGTTAAATCATTCACTGTTTTTCGTGGCCGGAGAATTATTCGGCTACTTTTAATTCTACGAAGCTCTTCTTATTAACTTCTGCAAGAGATTTTCGACGAAAGCAAAAATGAGAACTTTTAATGCTTCTTCTAAACCGGATGTTTTGAATTAACACCTGTGTTGTCTGCTAG
Source organism: Melibe leonina (assembly GCA_031471865.1). Classification (NCBI taxonomy): domain Eukaryota; kingdom Metazoa; phylum Mollusca; class Gastropoda; order Nudibranchia; family Dendronotidae; genus Melibe; species Melibe leonina. The sequence continues at coordinate 14,035 of JAUEKZ010215098.1, forward strand.
AGACACCGACAAACCTGCACTATCCAATTCTTCTCCTTAAGTGGTTTCCATTAAGCTTGGGGGATTCATCATTAGAAAGATGTGGTCTGAATATTCATCAAACTGTAAGAGATTTAATACCCGAAATCATCGGCCAACCAAGAATATGATCTGGAAACAAGTCCATCTTGAGGACAAGTCTAGAATGAAGAAAACATGGAAACTATACTTGTCTCGACGTGACGGTGATATGAGTTTTGTGAGTATGTTTTAAATACAATTTGAAAGTGAAAATGAGCTATGCATTATTGTTGTAGACTTAGATAATCATCACAGTTACAATGATAACAGCAATTGATTGATATCTTCTTAGTATCATTATCATCTAGCCCTAGAGTCTAAACTCAGGCAATTTTCTAGGGTCATTTAGAGATCTGCTGACCTCCGGTCCCGGTTTCTTTTATATAATAACAATACTTATCTGGTGATGATTTACAAGGAAAAAAAATATAATCTCTCAAAAAAGGTGACAAAAAGATGATTTACAGGGGGGAAAAAATCACCTCACAATAATAAATCAGGACACAGAAACAGAAGATGGCTACCACCCACATCATGCACTATTATGGTCCAGGGAGACTCAGGATATTCTACTGCCCTTTGTGTACATATGTATTCAGTCCTTCTAGTTAGCAAGTGACCCTGTAGTCAGGTAAAACAGTGTCAAACATGGGGGATGGCCGTTAGTCTGTTAGGATGACAGGCAGGACCAAGACTGAGCTAACACTAACAGATACAAAACGGCTTTGGTGTGTGTTTGCTTGTTTGTTAGTTAAGAAGCACTGGAGAGGTGGAAAAGGGAAGATGATAGGTAAAGCCAAGAGAGAAGAAACAGAAAAAGGGACCACCTGAGGCGCCAGCAAAAATGTCTTATATCAAAGATCAGCAATAAACACATCGTTGAGTGAGTTGCTTCAGATCTCAATACAATTTTTATGTTGCTCCTCTTGCTTACATGACAGCATGGTTTCGCAGGAGCGACATTGCAAGTGCAAGTTGCTTGAGATCTTTTTACATACTGTAGCTCCTCTTGCTTATACAACAGACTGCTAATAATGACAGCATAACTCCCACCACTGTACCATAGAACTAGAACTAGAACAAAATGAAGCAAGACATGGGTTCATAAAGACATAATTTTATTGTGGTGACATTCTGTATCAACTTCAACCACGAGGGTTGGATAACATACAGTCCCAGTTGTAACACGTCAAGAAGGGCCCGAGTACGCAACCAAGATAAAGCTGCACAGTCACTCAGTAAGGACAACAGCACACTGCTAATGCTAACCCTCAGGGCCTAATGACTGAGTGAGATATTTTCGCTCACCGTTTTATCAATCAATGGCTATTGCATTGAGAGTCAAACCCAACCCATGCATACGCTTAACTTATAGTAGTAGTACGGGACTGTTTGATATTTCCTGTTTTGATTCTGACACTGAGAATCTGAGAATGCAAAATTGAGGAATGAGGATGAATGAAAGAACAGAAACATCCCCATCCAAGGATATGAATGGGAGGACATACATCATACTCATACATTACATTGGCTTGTTGAACAAGAGCAAAAGGATGACAACACAGTAGTACAGGTTGATGAAAACAAAATCCAATATTAAATAATGAAGAGACCAACCCAACAGCATATTTCATCAAAGTACTGAGTGGAACCCCTCGATAACGACACCACTCGGGACCAGAAAATTTTGTAGTTATCCAGGGGTGTCGCTATCTAAGGGTTCCGCTACCACCCTTTTGGCTTTAAATGTTAGTTTACTGAAATCTGATTAATTGGGTATAGGAACACACACGTTTTCAAGATTTTGCATATTCAAGTAAACTACTGACATAAACCAAAAGGCTGAATTTCATTTCAAGCTTTTGTCATGTAGATATGTCTGTCCACTGAAACTGAAATCTGATTTATCTGGTAGAAGAACAGGCAAGTCTTGAAGATTTTGATGTATGTAATTGTAATTAGTTTGATTAGAAATAGCCTCAGAATTGAAAGGGTTAAGATGTAGAATGAAGGGGTCTCTAAAATGATACAGTGGAACCCCTTGATAATGACATGGGCATTGCCTGGGACCAGAAAACTATGTTGTTATCCCGGGGTTTTCAATGATTACTAATAATATAAGACCCACAAAGAGGTCTAACTAGGGTTTGTCGTTATTCACGCGTGTCACTATCCAGGGGATCCTTTGTATTATGAATGAGTAATTTGATTGTCATTTTCCAAATGATTCAAGATGGCCAATGACTGCATCATTTTTTTTAAAAAGATGAAAATTATAAAAACAAAAAATAGTTCAGCCAGACTGATAATTTCATTTATCCACAAGGCAGCAAATACAACATGAAAAATTTTGCCATAACAGTAGGTAGAGGGAGTCACAGGAAAGTAATAAAGAAAATAGGATTGAAATTAATGTGACAGATGCGTTGTAAGGTAAGCAAAAAAGAATGGAATGGTTGGTTGAGTAAACATCTCAAACTGACACACACAGCCAGAAATCTGTACACCATTTGCAAAACAGCCAGAAAACTGTACACCATTTGCAAACAGCCAGAAAACTGTACACAATTTGCAAATAGTCAGAAAACTGTACACCATTTGCAAACAGCCAGAAAACTGTACACCATTTGCAAATAGTCAGAAAACTGTACACCATTTGCAAACAGCCAGATATGAATTTAAAGCACTCAGAATCAGAATTTTGAAAACGATTACAAAATCAGGACTGCGAAATAAATATTCCAAAGGTACTCTTATCAGCATGGTGAGAATGAAATGAGTGCATGTGTCAAATAAAAAACAAATTATGAATAAACCAAAATAGATTTTTCAAACAGTAGTGTTTACATAGATTGCGGTAATCATAAAAATAAAACCACAAAGAAATTAACCCATTACTTGATTTTGTGCCTGCCCACCACTGACATTTTTCTATCAGATCTTGATAATGCGCTCACCCAAAGCCCTGGAATGTAAAACTCACTGGTTTGTTTTGGAACGGAAATACGTTACGTACACATATTTCCGTTTGTACCAGATTCAGAGAAAGAATGAAAATGAAAGTAGAACTTTACCACGTGGGAAAGTATCGAATAGTAAAAAAATAGACAAGTTATTTACTATTTGGCTTTGTAAACTATCGATATTTCTCAGCAGTTATTCGATTTTTAGTACAAGCTTATGATACATTGAATTAAAGATAAATCAATCGTCAACCTGATAGCGTTTTCAATTTTACCTCAACGTGAAAATTACGATGAGAACTGATTTTTATGATTGCGAGTCTAAATTTAGGCAGAGCAATCTCCCTTTGCTTAGTAAAATGAGAAATGTTGAGCCCTGTGACCTTATCGAGTAATGGGTTAAAGTCCATAAAATGATTGTAAGAGATTAGTCGTAATGAAAAAAAAACAAACAAACAAAAAACGGAGTAACCAATTAATCGTGACAAAGTATGATGTTTGTGTTAGTGTCTTTACTCGGTACAAATATCATAATACTTATGAGAATTTATTATATATATAAGTCATCGCTGAAAATCATTTACAGACACGTTTAACGGAGGAAAATGAAAAAAAAAAAATTTAAACATATGCATTTTTAATTAATCCATTACCAATATCAACCAATGCTTCATTTTGACATGTTGAGTATAAACGAAGACAAAACATATATTTTGAATGTAGCCAAATGATAGGTAAACATAAAAAACAACTGCCCCCCAAAAAATGAATAACCTTTAAATAAATGACTGTTGTTCACATTTGTCATCCACTTCAGACCCAGGCAGACCATTACGTCTAATCAGTCTTCAAATCTTTCTCCCTACACTTAACATAAATGATTCTTATCTTCAAATGTCTATTTCAAAAGTTAAACTGAGGTGGTTTAAAAAAAAAAAAGACATTTAAAAGCCCCAATCAAAAACCCTGAAAGTGAAAGAATTGCTTGGTACACTGTAGATAAAACGGTGCTTACTTCAATCAACGAATGACGCTTTGGACCAAAGTGCAGATGATCAGAGTGCAGATGGGTTGGGCTCAAGAGTGATTTTTTTTTCTTAAAGAAAGAACATTTTTATATATTTCGACATTGTTTACTATAAAAACTTAGGAGATTTTCAGTTTGGGCAAACACAATATCAAAGAAAAAACAACCCCCCCCCACACCCTTAAAAAAAAGACATGAGATTGATTGAAATACAAAAAGAAACTAGAACATAAAAGTGATAAAAAAATAGAATAGAAAGCATCGCAAAGAAGCTTGCTTTATAGTAAATGTATACTAAAAAAGGAATGAAACAAAATAAAAACAAAGTCATATATGTTCACAAATTGAGCAACATTAAAAGTACTCCTACTACTACTGATAAATCAGTGTCGAATCATATCATATCATTTTAAAATATAACGCATGAAGAAAAAAAAATGCAACTCTTAAATCAGTTCTGTAGACTTGCTTTGCTTTCTTCCCCCAACATAAATAAAGTATTTTGCAGGTTGGACACCTGCCATGCTCCTAATTTGGTCCAGTTGGTAGCGTTGGTTGTATAAGAATCAGAGGATTACTCTACACACACACACACAATAACTTATGGATTTCATTTCTCAGCAACAAAACATTTATCCTATACACATTGCAGGCATTAATTGTTTATTTATTGACGAGTTTTAGGGCACTTGCAACTGCAGCATCAATAAAATGTTTAGAATCTACATTTCAATTTTCAATTTCACACACTACAACAACTTCAACTACTATGCAATATCAAATAATGCCATTGCCATTACTACAACTAGAACAAATTTTACCTTTTTGGTAACGAACGAGTTTAAACTAAAATATATTCCACCCCACCCACACATCTCAGATTGATCCCCAACCCTAATGCTCCTTCTACAACTCTCTTCCTATTTTCAGGTTGGCAAATGGCATTGCTCCTTCCATTGATACCTCAGTCTAACCCCACTAAAATAAGTAAAATCTTGAAAATGTAAATGTTATTATACCAGATAAAAAAATATTTGTTTGTTTGTTTTTGTTTGTTGAGAGTTTTAGGGCACTTGCAACTGCTATGGTCATACACCGCCATAATGTGTTGACACTATAGTTGTTTCCAAAATATATTTCAGAGTCAGTCCACTGAATTCCTATTTATCTGGAATAAGAACAGGCAAATCTATTTTTAAAAATTATATCTACGTAGTTAGCAGCTTAAGAAATAACCTTAGCATTGAAAGGGTGAATACCCCTGCCCAGACAAGGACAGGGATACGAATGAAATAAGTAGTAGGCTGAAATTCTAATCAGCTAAATAATCATAATAGACTAGTGATAAATTTATCTTCAATACTAATAATAATAATAATACTAAAAATCACAGAGATTTGAATTTGAATGGAAAAAAATATGTTTTTTCCCTCTTACTCTTATTCATTTTACAACACGTTTTGTTTTCCAGCATTTGATACAGACAGCATTGTGCGTGATGTATCTGGGCTCAGATCTATGCTTAGGTACGAAGGAAAATGTTCGTCCCAGCAGTCAACAAATATACCCGCCGCGCCCAACCGCAGAGCCAGGAGAGAAACTGTGGATCAAGCAGGTGATCAGCCCACGGTGGTGAGTCTTTGATGACATGAAAGCAAGGTACAATACATTATTTATTTATATAGCCTTGCTCCTCTCCATTAGCCACCATGCACCATTTTCTTTTGCCTTTTAATTAAAATTCAACGAGAGCCTGCTGTCCCATATAAGGCGTTACATCAACATGATACATGTAGCTAGTTTAGCACAATTTTTTCCCATGCCGGCGTTTTCTTGCACTGGGTGGGTAAGTGATTACTTTAGACATTATATTTGAATCATCCTAACCCATTCACAGCAAGGTTTGATCCTAACCCTACTGGAATATACAAAATCTTGAAAATATATGTCTTCTTATGGCATATGCCAAATTCAGGCTTTTGGCATGTCAGTTCACTGAAATCTGATTTATCTGGTATAAGAACAGGCAAATGTTGAAAATTTTGGTATCCTTATCATTGAATTGTTGGGCCTATGAATCATCAAAACGCACACCAAGCTCTTTTAACTGCTCTGTCCTAAAACTGCCACCATGACTTTGACAGAGGGTCCGTCTTGTGCTATATTTGATATGTTCATTAAGCAACAAAGACAAATAAAGATTTGAGCAATTTCCTACACCCGAAAAATAATACTTCTACAGTTGAAAAAAAAAAAGAATAAAAAAAAAAGGGAAATACTTTGGGTATGGACTTAAGAAGAAGAAAATAAAAGTCATAGTCTGTGATAAAATTGGATGGATTTCTACAAGGTGTGGCCCAGAACTAACTCTGTGACTTGCACACCTCTGAAACAGACTGAAGCTGAAAACAAAACTGGCAACAAATGTTGAAGTTCAAATTTAAAATGAGTTTGGCACAGACAAAATCATGGAAATAATCCGGGACAAATCTATAAAAAAAATCATCATCAAACAACAATTATGAGGCATGCATGTATGTATGTATGTATATCAATACGTATCATTTATAATATATAAGCATGGAGCGTAATACAAGAGGTAATAATATTAAATGGAACAACGCCTTTGACAATACAGACGGACATAACTAGATAGACAGGCATAGACGGTGCGTGCTCAATATATATATATATCAAACCAACAAGAATTTGCCGTTTTGGGGGCAAAGACAGAAAGTGGAGGGAAAAGGCAGGTACAGCAATCTCTGCAAAAACAGTGATGTCCATTGGCCAGTTATTCATATCCAACAGTCCTCATTAATAATAATAATTGTTTCATCTCTATCACAAATGGAACCTAATAATAATAATTTTTTTGTAACAGTCGTAAATCGTACATTTTTTTCTTCCTTGTCATTGTCAAGCCAGTGAAGCTTTTGAAATTTAATCAGAACTTATTCAGACGGTTAAAAAAACTTAGTTCATGACATGACCAAATGAAAAGTGCAAAGGGAAACAATAACTGATTTTAAAATAAATTACCAACTAAAAATAAAAATATTACTTGAAACTTAACAAAAAAAACGAACAAAAACAAAAAAACAAAAAACATGCAAAGAACTAGAGGAAGTCTGCATGACAAATCTTGAATGTGCTAGTGCAATACTTTCTGAGATCAGTGCAGTCAGAATGCGGCAAATCTTCTCCCTGAATACAAGGATACAGTGGCCTAGATCAAGAGATTAAGCTGCTTTTTTCTTCTTCAAGTCTTTAACTTTAAGTAAGATTGCCTCTTCTTATGAACACGTGAAACCAAACCTAATGTGAAATCGAACAGAAGTTCAACACTCCTGTGAAAACATCTAGGAGAGAAAATTTAAGTGACAAAACATTCTAAAAGATTCCTTCTTTGAAATTCTCTTTTTTCTGTTTGTTTGAATACAGGCAGGTTATAGAAAAAAATGATAAACAATAGGCAAACAAAATGTAAGAGTTCAACTTATTTTGTGTAAAGTGTCTGGGGCTGATTGACATACGAAATAAATCTCTTCTCACTCAACCTTAACAGACACATTTTGATTGAGAAAAGTAAAAAGAGTTCTTGAAGAAAATCACAAGATTAATTAATGATCCGATGGTCACAGCATGGAATGGCAGTTTTACTGCAGGAATGTTTTAGTAACAGCACTTCAGTCTGTATGGGTGTTGGACTATTTTACTCTGCCATCGTATCAATTTTTAAAAAAAGAAAGAAATGTAATCAGGTTAAATAAACCATAATATTCTCTCTCCAAAACTTAAGTATACAAGACACTGTCTTAATTAATTCAATACTGTTTTGATTAGAACTAGATTAAAAAAAAAAAAAACAAGTACAAATAAATCAAAGTTGAATAGAGGAGTGTCATAGATAACTGTAGTCATGTGATGAGGGAGGGAGGGAGGGAGGAGCAGGCAGCAGCAAATGGATAACCACTAGGACGCTGGCAATCCACCGTTGTAAGCGTAATCAGCCTTGTTGTGCATGATCAGTTTGTCCTCCACAAAATAGAAACTGTCTGAGCGGGTCTCGTAGGGATGCTGCACCATGTCTTGAACTGCGAACACAACAAAGTAGATTGATAAGCTAACGTTAACCCATTCAAAGCTAAGTTTATACAGTGGAAACCCTGGATAACGACATTGCCCAGGACCAGAAAATGTTATCGTTATCCAGTAGTGTCGTTATTCGGGGGTTTCCAATGGCATGGCAACTAATAATGTTAATGACCCCAGTTTATGTTAAACCAAAAAAATCAGGCCTGAGGTCAAGAGGTCATATCCACGGGTTGTTGTTAATCAGGGGTGTCGCTATCCAGGGGTTCCACTGTACATTCATGAGTAAAAAGAGTTGTTGAGTGAGACAAATACTCACCGTAGCCATATTTAAGGAGAGAATTAAACCATACTCACTTGTATCATCACTGAGCTTGGGGAATTCGTATATGTGTTCCACTGTGTTACGGCTGTGGGGAATGCAGAATCCAAATTCAAAGTCAAAACTCTTGAGGATTCTGTCCCGGAAATAATGCTTCTCTATCATTCGGAACTTGTTGACGGGTTTGTCTCC
>JAUEKZ010215099.1:0-10124 GCA_031471865.1 Melibe leonina
TTACAATTTACGAACTATGATTACATGGTGAGTGAAAGCTATGATTGGACATTGCCCTTCCTACTACCTACACCTATTAACAAATACAGGAGAAGACAAGATTTAGATTGGGAATAACTAAATATAAAGGTTCCACAGTCATACCATAGATTTACGAGCGACGAACATAGTTATCTATTTTGACATAATCACTCGACCACAAGGTGGCGCTTAGGAAACACATCCTAAGCAGGCTCGGAAGGCAAGGAAGTGCATTTCACAGCATGGAAAAGATAATGAAAACCTGTACTAAGGACACCAAAATAATTCAGATGTACATGTTCTCATACCAGATAAATCATATGTCAGTGAACTGAAAATCTGGCTTTTGGCATAATATGTAAGCTCACTGAAATCTGATTTATCTGGTATAAGATCACGTACAAGATTTTGCATATTTCAGAATCAGACCCCGCTGTAAAAGGGTTAACGTAAACCATGGCAGAGTTTTGTGATACAAGATAAGATAAGATAAGATAAGATAAGATAAGATAACTTTATTGATCCCTCAACAGGGAAATTATTTTACAATGTTACATACAGACATAGGGATGCGCCATAAGACAGGAAACAATAAAATGAATAGGCAAAAATGAATCATAAACATAACTGATTAGATAAACAAAATAAAAACACATGTATGATATAATGAATAACAGATAAAACAATGAATTTCATTAAGGCCGTGGGTGTAGGAAGATGAATGAAGCAGATTTGGATCATTACATACTCCTTGCCAGCGTATTTAACTTCGAGTATTTTTGACTTTAAAAATTTCAAATTGGGAACTGTTGCAGAGATGTAGACAGGAGAATATGGGAAGCTTCGTTGCAAACAGAATGTAGAAGTAAATTGGCGTGTGTTTAGAGGAAAAAAATAACCCGGTTGCAAGAACAGAGTAAGAAAGAACGGACCCCCCACCCCAAAAAAAGAAGGCAGGACGTAAAATAAACGATAGGGAGAGCGATTGTGGAAGTAAAGGACAGACATTGGCTTTTCTTGGGAGCGTAGCAAAGAACAGGACGGAATAGCTAATTCTGTTGTTGCCTTAGACACCCATGGATATAAATGGTTGAGAGAATAGAATCACCAAAATTACATTACGTCATTCTTCAGTTTTTACTGAGCATTGTCAGTTGCGCATTAACCCTTTTCAAAGCTAAGGACACCAAGATCCTCAAGACTTGCCTGTTCTTATATTCCAGGCTGTTGGCATATGTCTGTTCACTGAAATATGATTTTTTTGGTATAAGAACACTTACATTTTTCAAGATAATGCTTATTTCAGTTGGGTGAGAATCATACCCCATTGTGAAAGGGTTAAAACTTAACCAGTGTAAGATGCTGGCCAAGCGATCAGTGTCTTGGTCAAACCTCGGTTCGAATCCACATCCGATATCTTGGCAACTTTCTTATCTCCCTTCTGTTTTTGTCTAGTTTGTCAATAGTTTGATTATAATTTGACTTTTGTAATGGTTCTGTAATTAGTTTCGTAATTAGTTTCATATCTTTTTGTTATTTATTGTGATTTTAATAAAAGCCGCCCGACGAGTACTCTAACCTTGACTGTCAATGGAATGATTCATTATATGAAGATGGTGTGAGGTACTTTAAAAATTAAGAGGAACAAAAATAATCAATACCAAATTTGCTCAAGCAAGTTCACAATATGCTTTATATGCTATCATAAAAGAGTAAATATGTTTCATTGTCAATGTTCAAATAAATCAATCAATTTATAACTATTTCTGATACAATTTTCTCTTTCTTTCAAACGTTTTAGTTTCTGTTTTTATCGAAATTGTGTAAATCTCATCTCTGCTTCCTGTTTTATGACGCATCCCAATGTCTGTATGTAACATTGTAACATAATTTCCCCGTTGAGGGATTAATAAAGTTATCTCATCTTATCTTATTTTATCACCATGAATAATTACCATAAAGATCATATCGATACGTCTACAGGAAAATCAAATAAAATTAACTATGAAAAATGCTATATGCATTTCAATGTTTATGAGTATACAGAATTAACGATGGTGACAGCGATAGAATAACTTGAAAGGTATAAAAACAATTGTGAGTCCAGTTAACCCTTTCACGGCTAAAATTCTTTCTCAATCTACTAACTAGACATTGGGATCTTCAAGATTTGTCTGTTCCTATCCCAGATAAATCAGATTTTAGTGAACTGATATATAAGCCAAATTCAGGTTATGGCATATTTTAGTTCACTGAAATCTGATTTATCTGGTATAAGAACTAATAAAGTTTGAAAGATTTTGCATGTTCTGTTCGATTAAGATCAGACCTCGCTGTGAAAGGGTTAAACGGCATTTTCACGTCACAGCCTCCAGGCTCAAAATCAATGTGAAGCATGCCTTATTTTCAGATTCGTTAAACTCACGAAATCGACCTTTCAACTTTCAATCTTATTTTTTTATATTTTTCGTTTTGCCGGTTTTAGGCAAGAAGAAGGTTGGACTGGGGAATGAGGAAAGGGGGGGGGGGGGGGGGTGAGGAAAAGGAAGGGGTTGGGAAGCCCGTCTTTCCCTCCTTTCGTCATCTGTCATTGGAAATGGAACAACACATTATTATCTGTGGTATCGAATTCATCCTGGCTCCATCCTCCTCTCACAGACCTCTCCAACTCTAATCTAACACATCTCCATCTCTCCCAGCCCCTCTCCCACCCCCTCTCTCTCTCCAGTATTGAGGTTTCCTCTCCTCCACCCTATCTGTGCTAAAATCTGTCGCAGACATTTAGGCTTCGACGTGAGAATGAACTATTTTTGCTCTTTATTTTCTATTTAATTTCATTATGTATTAAAGTTTCTCAAAATATATAATGTTTCTTTATCAATTAATTTTGACACAGATTTTAAATCTTCTATGCTGGCTTAAAAAGATTCATATGACAACTAATTTATTTTTAATCCGACAAAAATTCACACACAACCTGCCCAAAACATTTTCATGCACAGAGGGGTAAAGCGCTGAAATTTTAAATCAATATGATTTGAAAAAGTGAGGTTAATATGGACGTAGGCGTTAGGATTGGTGCGAAACACTGGTATTTTTTCTGTAACTCTAAGATGACTGATATTTTAAACCAGTACAATGAACCCAACCTGCAAAAAGAGTGTTCAGCTATTTTGCATCTATCACAAGGCAAAGATTGCGTTCGTCAACACGAAATTTTCCTGAGAAGATCTTTGACCCTACATATACAGACAGTGCGAGGCCCTTATTGAGCGCACTTCCGGTTGCGATGACCCCTGACGGGTATCGATCAACGAAAGGTTAACAGAGTCCACGGTATTCGATCGAAACTTTAAGACCTTTCTCTATTGTGTCATGTACAACATGAACAGTAAGAAGTACTTTTAGAGCCTGGTGGTCCATGCAGCCGAAGCTTGTCCCGGTTTCTGTAGCGTGAAGCGGACAAATGAAAATAGTTGCCACCCTCTGGATAGAACGCTGATCTATCTCATATTACTTTTCCCAAACCAAATTGTGGATTGGTACACTTAGGCAGGAAAGGGGGGGGGGGGGGGGGTAAGGCAAATGGAGTAAATTTCCTTGACCAAGAAAAAACCCCCCAACAAAACTGCCGCTGGTAGGAATGGAACCCCGTACCCCTGGGCTCTGTGCCTCTGTGTGCAATAGTTAACCCTTTCACTGCGAGGTCTGATTCTAGTCCAACTGAATTATATGAAAAATGTAAGAACAGGCAAGTTTGGAGGATTTTGGTGGCGTTAGCAGTGAAAGGGTTAAGTATGGAATATGACATAAGCAAGACAAAGTTGGATGTATCGTTCAGCTGACAACCATATTTTTGTTAAAGTTTGGTCTATTTTGCTGTTGGTCATTCAAAGGATAGCATGGCAAAGAGCGAAGCGCTGGTCACTTTTAAGCTTCATAAAATTTCATTCTTTCTTCTTCTTTAATTTTTGTGCGCACTGATAATATTTTGCTACACACTAGCAGTCCAGTACACCTATGATCTAAAGAACCAAACAATAAGCCTTAAATTATGATTTTGTTCAAGGCAAAAGCTGATATCAAGTTATGAAATATTATGAAATTATGTTTCTGATCCCAACAGGGCAGCTAAACATGAATAATGCTAGGAGAAGTCTAGGTCGTAAGGTCTCAGACAAACTATGTATGTACGTTGCGAAAAGGATCAATCGAATCGCGATAGTCATCCGTGTTGATTTAGCTTTGTGTTTGCATAAAAAATAGTGTTCCACCAACACATAACATAATATAAAACCAGTGAGAGCTAATAAAATAAAATAAAATGAAATAAAATATTATTTAAAAAAAAACAAAAAAAACCCAGATATATTCGGGTGTTGTTTTTATTTCGATCTTCAAAATTTCCCATGGCGACCAAAGCAGACAGATTCAAAAAGACGATACTAGAGAAACTGGAAAAAGAAGATGTTATCAGGGGCTGCCCTTCGCCGAAAGAGTGATGAGCACTTTACATGTCTTGGGATTGCATTGGATGGAGATTCTATGGGAACGCGGGCTTTAGGGAGGAGGGAGGGGAGACACTACGGATGAATTTAGGAAGGAATGACGTTCTGTTCATTGGTGAAGCTCTGATTCAGGCCGAAAACGCAGCATAAGCTCCGTGCTGTCAATGGAGAGGTGGATCGCTGATAAATTATTGCTGTGAAATAGGGGAGAGGGAGGAAGAAAAAAACGAGAACCGGGACAGTTAGCTAGATAAATCTAACCCCAGCTCCAAAGTCGTCTTAATTTACTTGAAAAAAAATAATTGCAGACCCTGCTTGGCAAGTAGTTCCATTGAGCCAGCGGTGTGTGGGGCCAGGGAAGGTGGAGGGGACGCTACCCTTGAAGACAAGATGGTACTCCATGTCGGAGCTTGCTGGCGCCTCTGCGTCTTTTATATGGCTCTCTCTTTCTTTCTCTCTCCCTCCCTCTCTCTCTGTCTCTCTCTGTCTCTCTATCTCTATATATGTCTCCCTCCCCCTCTCTCTCTTTGTCTCTCCCTGTCTCTCTATCTCTATATCTGTCTCCCTCCCCCCCTCTCTCTCTCTGTCTCTCCCTGTCTCTCCCTCCCCCTTCTTCACACACGCACACATGGTTATAGCGTCAGGCGACACCACCTGCTCCCATTGGCCACTTTGTTTCTGTACGCACTGACTTGTTCGTTCTAATCAGGAGCTTCCAGCCCTATAAAAGACGCGGAAGCGACAGCAAGCTCGGACATGGAGTGTCCTGATGAGGACGAACAGGTGCGTACAGCGTCATGGCGGTCAATGGGTGCAGTTGTAGCCGGACGCTATAACGATGTTTAAATGAGAAAAATAGATGTATATGGGAGATGTAGAAAGCGAGAGAAAGAAAGATAGATAGAGAGATAGAGAGAGAGAAGAGAGAGATAGAGAGAGATAGAGGGAGAGAGAGAGAGAGAGAGTGAAAAGAAAGAGTGGGAGAGACGTGATGGAAAGGCAGAGAAAAGACCAACAAATAGAAAGACAAATGAGCTGATAGATAAACAGACAGTACCTAGGTAAAGAATAATCTAATATATGTGCTGGGCTTGTTGCATTGTCGTAGTGCGTAGCATGTTTCGTTTTTGGTCTTATTTTCAATCACGTATAATAGTTAGATAGAGAGATAAATTGATGGATATATTATATATATGTATATATTATATAGTTTGATATACAGACAGAAAAAGAGATAGATAGATAGAAGGAAGTATATATAGTTAGATATATAGATAGAAAGATAGATTAATTGTTTGATATATAGAAAGATAGATCGATAGATAGATAGATAGTTAGTTTGATACATCGACGATAATATATATAGAGTCTACATATATATATGTATCTATAGATGTATAGGTAGGTAGGTAGATAGATGGATGGATAGTTAGATAGAGAGATAGATACACAGATATATATATATATAAGTAGATGGATTGGTAGGTAGGTATGTAGGTAGACAGATAGATAGATATATACATAGATAGATAGATAGATAGATAGATAGATAGATAGATAGATAGATAGATAGATAGATAGACAGATTGATAGGCATAGATAGTTTGAATTACAACAGAAGCAGACAGTCAGATTTTGAGCAGCAAATTGTAGATGTGTATATTGGGTAGTGTTGGGTTGTGTTTGATAATGCTCGATGTTGATTGGATGGCGCCATATTTGAATTGCCTATGCTGAATTTTAAATCGCCGCTTGTTTCAGATGGCCTGGAAAACGTGAATCTTTTTCATTTCCATCAAAATTTGTTTGTAATTTGACTGTTTATGGAGAGTTTTATGGCGAGTTCCAAGGTCATGTAAGCGTCCGGAGCCAAGGATAAGTGAAATGAGATTTTAGTTAAAGGAACAGTCAGTCAAACAACAAAAGCCTGTGAAATCTATTATTTATTTCTCAAAACTTATCGCATTTGTTTCAATGTAACAGATGCACAGAAATATAATGGGAAATTGTTACAGCTGACACTTCATGGATTGGTTGAATGACAAAACAGACCGCAATGTATGCCATAGCAAGACTCTACTACGGCAGGACAAATACCAAAGAACACCAGAGACAATATTAAATCGTATGATAATCAAGTCAATTATAATATACAAGACACCATTAATCATGATGTTGACGCTAAAATAGAAAGATATTAAAACAAACACTAAATTCATGAGCATTCAAAATATAAGTTGACTAAAATTTTACATCCGTGACCATTCTGACTGAAAAATGAAATACACTTGCAAAGTAGCAGATGGAAAGAGTTATTAAGGTAATGTTTTCTAAATCGGTGAGTTTTTGCTTTCATATCCTTTCTCCACAAGCTGCAGATTGACTTCAGGATATTTAAGCCCAAAATATGTCTCACGCCAGTTCAAGAGGTATAATATGCTGATAATATTTAAAACGGTTTTTACGAGGAGAGCTGGCTTTTTCCTCATGTATCTTACTTTTATTACTAATGGCATTTTACATCCGAGAGCGCATTCTCTAAGCATTCTTAAAATAATGAATACAACTTTGCAATCTTAAATTTTAAGTCATGAAAAGGAGGTAATAAAAAAATGGCCAAGTCAATAAAATAGTCACCAGATATATGCACAGTAAAGAATAAAAAAAGTGGGAAAAAAATCATTGTTATCAATTTATCCAGACAAGCATTGGTAAGTAAAGATTCAAATTGTAAGTCGTGAAATATTCAAACCCTGAAGACCAAACCTAAACAGGGAGAAGACAACAAAAGTGATTTCATGTTGTGTCCACCCTTTCACATACATTCGCCTTGTTCTGCCTGGCTCAAAATCTGCTTGACGGTAATCACTCTTGAAGCCGACACTGAACATTCAATTAATTCCTTAAAATCAACTTCATAGTGTGGGGGGAAGCAATAGTAACGGTGAAACAACGTATCTATAACTTACCTATAATCACCGTGTGGAGGTTGGTTTATAGCGAATATACAAGTAGCATACTGTTATCATATATAAGAAGTTACAATTCACGACACAAACACACACACACACACACACAAACACACAAACACACATACAAACACACGAATACACTTGCACACTAAATACTGCCATGTCACATATTGGTTGGTTCGTGGAAAAATGATACCCGTACTTCAAAACAGATGAATTGTACCCAGCTGAAAAAGGTCAAACGATGCAAGGTGATAAATGCACATTTTATATGGACTCTGCCTTAGAAGACACCAAAGAATAATATCAAACTAATGTAGAAATTGGCACAAAATATTGGTATTCATCTGAAAACTTTACCTATTGATACACACCTCTTCATTCCCTGCAACTACCATCACCACCCAAATATAAATAAAATGCAAATAGACATGGATATAGATTGCCATTTGAAATCCACATAAATTATTGAAAAAACAAATAAGTAAATAGATAAATCAATTAATAAATAAATGAATCAGATTCAGGGAACTAACATATGTCAAAAGCCTGAATTTCAGGCTTTTGGCATATTTGTAAGTCCATTGAAATCGAATTTATCTTGAACAAGATCAGTAAAAATTAAAGATTTAAATCGTGAAGATTTTAGTGTATGTAGTTAGTAGTTGAGAAATAAACTTAGCATTGAAAGGGTTAAAAAAATATGTATTTAGAGTACAACAAAGTAAGACAAAACAATTTCCACTGGAGTAGATGTGTTGTGCATGTCGAGGTAGGCACTCTGTTTTGGATTGAAATTATTATGTAATAGAAGAGGCTGTGCATTAGAATTCTAAGTCATCTAAGGACTAAAGAACTCTTAATTTTCATGACTGGGATTTCATTTTCGACATTTTTAAAAAACTGGATACAAACCATTTGTCTTACAGTGATGATGATGGATGAGAATTAGAATGAGTGGTTCTATCATTACAACTTCCACAAGTTTCACAACAAAACATGGACACATTGAGAGGTACCATACATACTATCCATTGCCCACTACAGCCTCACACGCCAAATCGCACACACAAACACACATACATAAACTCATAAACGCACATACATTGACTCATAAACACACATATACACACACACACAAACACACACACACACACGCACACACACACACAGACACACAGACACACACACACACACACACACACACACACACACACTAACAAAGCTCTAAAGCACACACAATTGGTTTTATGATATTATGTCATGTATAAAAAACCCCCAAAAACATTGATATTTCTGTGACAGAATACAATGTATGGAATACAGCAAATTATACTGAATCTCTATCTTAAAATAAATATCCTTCCATCAACAGCTTCACTATAACCAGAGACTACCTCTGCTATAACCAATACATTGCTGGTCGTAAAAGCATTGCATGTGCTTTTAAGTAATAATCAATTGATTTCATGGAAAGCAAACTGCTAAAACTGATGTACATAGAAGTCAACCCGATCAATGGCTGAAAATGTCCTGGAAGAAAAAAAAACTAATGATAAACTTATTGTCAATGTATCAGTAGGATCTGTTATTTAAATTGAAATATCAACCAGGAGGAACACAGTGTAATAAATAATGATTTACTTATTTAAATAGTCATGTCATAAAAATCAACAATCGCGTTAGCTACGTTAACTACGAAGAAAATAAACCACCGAACCAGACAAAATAGAGATAAAAGAAACTAGACATATATCAAAGACCAAGACGAAAAAGCAACGAGTAACAAACACAAAAACATATTGTAGACACGAAGAAAATTGAAGTTAAAAAAAGGTCCTATCAAAATTAACAGTTTCTCATCTGCAATAAAATGACTACTAATGAATGCAAAGCCATTTTGATTTTTTTTACTTTGAAATACATCGTAAGGTTAAAGTGATTGACGAAAAAAAATTAAATAATTCATCAAAATGCAATTCATCCCCTGCTTCAGGCTTCAGGTCTTAAAGTTCAAAGTAACATTCATTATTCCCCAGAAGGAAAAAATCTAAGGAAGTGGAAAAAATCGGTTTAAATAGAATGTCATCCCCTTTTATGAAAAGCGAATATCAGAAATACAAAAATGTGCAGCAATACATTTTGTTACAAAAAGAAAGAAAAAAACCCACCAAAACAACAAACAAACAAAACCCGGAAAAACAATAAATCATATCATATAATTTGTTTATTCAAATCATTTGAATTATTCCAAATTGGTTATGTACCAGTTTGAGGCTCGTGAAAATTGCGAGAAAATTTGGCATATCTTTAGGACATTCTTCAATGGATGGCATTCCATTGCATGAGCAACTTGTCATAAAAAGTTAATAATAAGCAAGAGAGCAAATTAGAGCCGACACACAATAGCAGTCATATAATTACAAAATCGAGGTGTGCCAAAATAAATAAATAAATAAATAAATAAATATAATTTGGATAGTTAGCAGATGAAATTAAACATTAACAAATGTTCTTGGAGAGATAAGCATGTCGATACTCATGAAACTTGTTTGTTTGTTGAGAGTTTTAGGGCACTTGCAACTGCTATGGTCATATAAGCGCCCAGAGGAAAGTAAGATGA
>JAUEKZ010215110.1:0-10124 GCA_031471865.1 Melibe leonina
CTATCTATCTATCTATCTATCTATCTATCTATCTATCTATCTATCTATCTATCTATCTATCTATCATCTATCTATCTGTCTGTCTAATCTGTCTGCCAGTTCAATGTCTGTCTGTCTATTTATTTATCTGTGTCTCAAAAACATGATAAACTATGAATCTTCATTCTCACTCTCTCTCTCTCTCTCTCACACACACACACACACACACAAACACGCACTCAATCACACACACACACACTCTCTTTCTCTATAATTCTAATCTATCTATCGATCTATCGATGGATCAATCTATGTATCTATATATCTATCTATCTATCGATCTATCTATCTATCTATATATCTATCTATCGATCTATCTATCTCTTATACACATAAACAAAGACACACACACATACCCTCTTTCTTTCTCTCTCTATCTCTATCTCTGTCATTCTCCCTCAGCATCTGGATATTTATCTCTCTTCCTCCCTCCCTGTCTCCATTCTTCCTAAATTATAATTCTTCTAAGAATAAACAGCAACACTTACCCCCCCCCACCCCCTCCCTGCCACTCACTCTGTAACATAACTGAGACATGAATCATTAGCTTCACCAGCACACGGGCACTAATAATTGATCGGATACGCTTACAGCTCGCTCGCTCGCAGGATTCAACGGATATGGTTGAATAAAAGATCAAAGTATTATCTCCCTTTAAATTGGAGCAGTCATGCCATTATTCGGATTGCGAAGTGCTGATGGGTGCAACAGTCTGCCTATTCGAAGCCCTGTCAAGGCAACGGTATATTTGACAGGACTCTTATTTTCTGGCTTGTTATCAATTCCTATAAGGAAACTGAATAACAGCGGTGGAGGAGACAATAAAGGAACCCCAAAAGCGTTGTACTGTCTTATTTTTTAAATAATTTTATTATATTTTTTTTTTATTGATATGAAGCTTCAAATTGTTTGGTAGGCTTTTCAATCATAAAATTAATTCCTTTTACAGGCTTCTTCTTTCTTTCTGCCTGTAGGTACACCTACCCAGGCTAAACCCTTTCACTGCGAGGTCTGATTCAAGCCGAACTAAACAATATGAAAAATCTTTAAAATGTACGTGTTTTTATACCAGATAATTCAGATTACAGTGAATTGACATATGCCAAAAGCCAGATAAACAGGCTTTTACCTTATGTCAGTTCACTGTGATCTGAATTATCTGGTATAAGAACAACCAAGTTTTGAGGATTTCGGTGGCCTTAGCAGTGAAAGGGTTAAAGCTTTCATTAACGTATTGTAGGTCTCACGAAAGAAGTTCATGCTCTGCCACACTTTAATAAACGGAGGCCTGAATCAGCAAGTCACAGTATACTGCCATCGAGCCAACCACTCATACCCTTATTCCAATTATACTGAGTGCCTTGCAGGACAGATACAAAACCAAAAATACTTGATTTAAATCTTTAGGTCTTAGACATCTCCAAGCCGGGGTTCGAACCCCTGACCTACCGGTTCCCAGGCAAACGCTTTACCTATTGAGCCCTTCACCGGCATTGACTCTTGCAGTCTTCCTGTCATCCTGGCCACTGCCCTCAACGCACATCCGGTCGGTGACATGCAGAGTCAGGGACGGAGTGAGTACTTCGTCAAGTAGAGGAAATAAATTAATCGTACTCACACATTGTCATAACCTTAACCCTTTCACAGCGATGTCTGATTCATTTCTAACCCCACTGAATAATGCAAAATCTTGAACATGTACGTGTTCTCATACGACATAAATCAGATTTCAGTGAACTGACATTTATTATCATTATCGTCACAATCATTATGATAAATTGAAAAGATGAACTGTGCCAACTTTAAGAATGCATCTTCTACGCACAAGTCCGTTCACTGAAATCTGATTCATCTGGTATATGAACAGGCAAATCTTTTGATGTCCTTAGCATACAAAGGGTTAACGATAAACCAGCTGAGAGGAAAATCTACTCACACAATAACTCTGCTCAGCACATCTGTAAGGATGAGTAATTGTCATTGATAAGCAAGAGATACAATAATTACAACAAAGATATTAATGATGATAATAACATTAATGACGATATCAGTAGTAAGTATTACATTGGCAATAATGAAAATGACAATTGTAGTAACAATGATGATTAATATTTATGATGGCATTGATAATAATGATGATGACAACAATGATGATGATGATAATGATGATTATGATGAAGATTATGCCACACACACACACACACACACACACACACACATACATACACAGAGAGAGAGAAAGAAAGAGAGAGAAAGAAAGAG
The DNA here is from genome assembly GCA_031471865.1 of Melibe leonina. Taxonomy (NCBI): domain Eukaryota; kingdom Metazoa; phylum Mollusca; class Gastropoda; order Nudibranchia; family Dendronotidae; genus Melibe; species Melibe leonina. Next base: position 2,302 of record JAUEKZ010215110.1, read on the forward strand.
AGAGGAAGAGGGAGATAGAGAGGGGGAGAGATATTGAAAGAGAGAGAGAGAAAGAGGGAGAGGGAGAGAGAGAGAAAGAGAGAGAGAGAGACAGCAATGCCATGATTGATAATCTATCTACCTGTCTACTGTCTACTGTCTTTTCCTGCCTAGCACGTTAATTTGACAGTGCATGCTCGGGAGAAGTTAAAGTACTCATTCTCCAAGATCACTGACCTTTGGGGAATGTGACGGTGCACGCGTGTGTGTGTGTGCGTGTTTATGTGTGTTTATGTGTGTGTATGTGTGTGTGTAGAGGTGAGGGGAAGGGGGGGGGGAGAGGAGGTATTTAATCTGATTTACATTTTTTTTCCCGGTTTGTTTTTTTACACGTGTTACCCAAACACAGCCAACACTAGACATTTCTCATTTCACCTTCATGCTTCCCGCTCATCATTTCTTCGTTTAGGTTATGCATAGCAAAGGATTTTTTCATACACACTTTTGGTCATATCAAAGGCGGAGCTCTCTAGATTTCAATGTTCTTATACCAGTTAAATCAAATTTCAGTTCAATTCAGGCTTTTGGCATATATCAATTCACTTAAATCTGATTTCTCTGGTATAAGAAAACATACATTTTCAAGATTTTTCTATATTTAAGTTGGGTTAGTACCAAACCTAGATGTGAAAGGGTTAACATCTTGGGTAAGACGCAGCCGGGTTCGAACCCACGACCTTCCGGCCCTTGATCAAACGGACGCTCTACTGTTTGAGCTATAGAGCCGGTACGCAAAAAACCCCACAAAAAACGCGAGAGCCGAGATACTTAATTTCGTTTTCATCCGACACCAATTACATGAATATGTCGATGTTCATCAATAATAATTACCACTTTATTGTAGGTCCAGTAAGTCGAACATAAAATCATCATTATCATTATCGATTTGCATCTAAACATGAAATTACATGGATGACCACTGGTCACACTGAAAGCCGAATCAAATTACCACCAAATGGCGCGAAAGGACGACGGTAGAACATTACTCTTTGTAATGATATAATGTACTTGTCCCTTACACCTGGACACTTCTCATAAAATGGAGTTTACTGCCTGAGCGGCCGTCGTCCTATTCTATCTATCTATTCTTGGCTCTCTTTCTCTTTGTCTCATATTCTTTCTCTCTCTCCCTCCCCCCTCTTTCTCTCTCTCTCTCTCTCTCTCTCTCTCTCTCTATCTCTATCTCATCACTTTCTCTCCAACTCTCTTTGCGGGTTAATATTTCTCCCTTCTATCTATCTATCCATCCACCAATCAATCCACCCAACGTACCATCCATCTATCCCTTAACTTTCAGCTCCCGCCCCAACCCACACTCACCTACCGACCCACGCACACGCACATACACCCCCCCACACACACACACCCACCCCCTCCACACACACACATCCCACCCACCCACACACACATCCCATCCATACACACACCCATCCACCCCCCGCCCTCCACACACACACACATACTCAATCAAAGACTAGAACAGAAAAAACTGACAAGTCTCAGCCATTTTATTAATAGAATGGGAAACTTGAATCCCGTGACAAATGTCACTTATATGTGGCAACTTGCCAAGAGGAAGGCCAAAAAATTGATGGTTCAAAAGTGCGTAGCAATTTCAAATATTCTTGGAAAAGACATTGAAATGCAATAATAACTCATTCAAATGAAAGCAATACTCCAAATAGAGATCGAAGGCGAAAATTTGTTAAGCACAGCTGTTTAAAGAGAGTTTTGATCGAAGGATTATTAGTTCGAATATAGATAGAGTGAAGGCGACACCCACGCATACACATGCACACACACACACACACACACACACACACATACACACACGCACGCACGCATGCACACACATTCGAACAGAGAGAGATCATTCGTACAGAGAGAGATGGAGAGAGAGAGGGGTGCACACACACACACATTCGTACAGAGAGAGATGGAGAGAGAGAGGGGGGAGGAGGAGAGATAGACTAAGGAGAAAGGGGAAGAAAGAAAGATAGGGGAAAGGGGAGGAAAGGGGAGGGGAGGGGAGGGGCTAAAAGATGAAAAGATGAACAGCCTGAGACGAGTTATGAGAAATAAAGCAAGAGAAGGTCAATACTTAACAAGCAGGGGGCATACCTTATTTGGAGAAAAACATTCTTTCCTCCTTTTTTGTTTTGTTTTTATGATTCGGCCCAGCAGAGGCATACCGAATTAAAGGCCCTATTAAAATTCCAAGCACGCAGTCACGTGATGTTAGCGCAGTGCTCTTTCGTTTCCAATGGGGGTGTCCCATAATGCAAATGAGATCGTATCATTAAAACATTGCACCGTTCCTTTGTACGAATAGCGAAATTTAGTAAATTTATCGCAACGATGATGTACTATAATGATATTACATTCTATTGTTATGGTCGATGTTTTCAGTATTGTAAATATTATTGCTGTTATTATTATAATACTATGTTGATGATTATGAATTAATTAGACATCTTTGAATAAGATGAATGAACCTTTAGTAAATGGAATTTTGATTTGAGTTGATAGTGAAGCAGCCATTGTGTATGTCTTGGCGTTTAAGCTGAGGAAGCGTAGAGTACTTGCAATAAGTGTGAGGGAAAATTAATCATATCAAAGTCTTTTGGTTAGTTTTTACCTATTGAAAGCCCATTTAAGCACAGGAATTTATTCTAGGTCATCTCAAAGGCTGACATGACAGCAATATTTTGGATGATTATATTTAGTTACATCATATTTCATTTTGCATGTGTGAAATTGGATGGAATATGAATACTAAAAGAAATGAGCGTTAGAAAACGATTCTGTCTTCTCAATGCATGCCACCCACCACACTATTTGTATAAAAGAGTATAATATGACAAAATAACGACCTTGTAATTTTTTGAAGCTCCTTTTCTCTCGATTTCTCTCCATCTCTCTCTCTCTCTCTCTCTCTCTCTCTCTCTCTCTCTCTCTCTCTCTCTCCCCTGGTTCCTCCCTCTGTATTTTTTCCTTATAGAAATTGATCGTGGTGACACAGCAAACAGTAAGTAAAGTATAGACCCTATGCTTATCATGGCTTCTCTAGCGCGAAGAGGAAACGTGTCAATGGTTGCCTCCTTTAATACAAGACGCTGGTCTATCACAGATTGCTTTCTTCACCCAACATATGAGTTGATACTCATTTTTCACACTCCGGTGGAGTTTGGCTGGTTTGTTAGTTGTTGCTTGTTTCGCGCCCTTTTCAACAACTTTATGTCACATCAAATTCACTGTGCTGCTACAGAAAGATAAATGGAGGGCTTATTCGAGTATCTCACCAAGTCTCAGTATACTAACACCAGGCCAACCAGGCTTAGCATTATACCAACAACACAGTCACCATCAACACCCTCCATACAGCAGTGTCTTTGTCCCACAAACAAATTATAACACGCCTAACAGGCGCTTGTCTTGTTTTATGTGTTTCAATGTTTGCTGTTGGCCGGGGAAAATAAAAAGTGGGAAGCGCAATGAGCACAATTCGTGGATATCAGCGCTATATAAGCCTCCACTTTAACCTAGTGCCTGACGGGACATTTGCTATTCTATCTATTCTTCCTTTGTGGTATGACGCAGCGATGTTTTGAACCACCAAACTACCGGTCTTGAAAAGGACACTCCACCCACCTAATCACAGGACCGGTCTGTGTGAACGGACAAGTAGAGTAGAGATTTACTTGTCCAAAGAAAAATCTGAGTATCGCTGGTAAGAACCGAACCCGCTGTCCTCCGTCTCTGTCGGTGCTGCGTCACTACCTACTCGACCACGGCAGTACCAGTCTCAGCACCAACATCAGCAGCTGCTGACCTAGCAAGGACTTCTGTATCTAAAATGGAGGGGGGGAAAATGAATGATGAATAAAAATGTAAGAGTCATGCGCTGTTTGACCCACATCCGGTGAAGAGAGGAAGTGAAGGAAGATAATATCTGGGGTCCATACAATGATAAGATATGGTGGATGGACAATTAAAGAATGTGTAAAGATAAACATACGGAACGTTTCCACACTTCTTAGAGCAAATTGGACCATGATAGATAAGACAGGCATTATCATTAGGGGATCCTCATATCGAGTCTTTTATAGGGCACATGCCTTAAAATATACCATAGCGCAATAGATAGAGCGTCAGCCTTGGAACTGGTATAACAAGGGTTCGAACAAGGGCGTCAAACTTAGACGCACGTAATTCTAGTTTAGCAGCGCTGTCTCGGCAGCCGCTTGGCATTATGGGATGCTAAAAGGATTCTGTGACTTTGTCAGATTTCGCGCGAGCCTTCCGTTTATCTCTGTGTACCAGTACTTTAATTAATTTGTGTAAATTGAGAGAGAGAGGGGGGGGGGGGGAGAGACTTTCGCCTGTGATATGACCTAAGATTACATACAATTCGTAATAATATGCCTTTAAAACAACAGCTAGAAAGAAACCTAAAATCTTAAGTATTTTTTTTCTCTCGCTGAGATTGGCATCCGAGATATTTAGAAAATTACAAGGAGGGATAGTGTGTCTATGTGTATATGTATGTGTGTGTTTGTGTGTGTGTGTGTGTGTGACTGTGTTTGTGTGTGTGTGACTGTGTTTGTGTGTGTGTGACTGTGTTTGTGTGTGTACGTGTGTGTTTGCACGCGCACGTTCGTTTGTGAGCTCATACGTCCGCCGAAATTCGCATTCTATCTCTCTCACCCTTTCTCTTTCTCTCTCGCTCTCTCTCACACGCACAATTTCTCTCTCTCTCTCTCTCTCTCTCTCTCTCTCTGTCTCTCTCTCTCTCTCTCAGTCCCTCTCCCTCCCTATTCCCTCCACCACCCTTCGTATTCTCCTTCATTTTATTCACCATTTCCACTTTCTTCTTTTCCCTCTGAAAATAAGCTTTAAGCGCCCTTTGTTTTTAATGTCAGTTTCCTTTCTCCCGATCCAAAAAAATGTAATCTGGCCATTTATTTTTACTGCTCCATCATATTAACTTTTCTTCCTGTAATATTTATTTCTTCGATATATTTTCATTCCCTTCGTTATAGGCTTTTATCTTTCACTTCCTTCCTTTTCACTTGATGACAATGTTTCCTCTCTGAATAAATCATTCTACGAAGAAAAGAAGATGATTATTTATGCGCGATGGATTATTTAATCAACGCTATACATCACGATATTTCCCAGTTCAGTTTCTCTTTCTTCTTTTTTTATAGGGAAGATGTGACCAAACAAAACAAACATCTTTACAGACGTGCTGCAAATCATGGAGTGGGACAAGCAAAATTACCCCCCTTAGATGACAGGCAACACGAGCGGAAGTGATTGTCATGTGATCTGTCATGACCTTGTCATTAGTGGGAGCGAGACGGTCAAAGGGTCAGCTTTGCTTCACCCCTAGAGTGTATTGTACGAGACAAGCCGATGATGACCAATAACTAACTACCTGTGGCGGACAGACTGTTCCCAGACACGTGTATGATGAAGGAGTGGACAGTGGGCGGACAACAGATGGACAAGACATTTTGTCAGGTGTTAGTTTGACCATTCATTGTCCTGACTGTAGGGGGTCAATGAAGTGGGCAGCTTACCACACGCCATACACTCTAGATCTAGATACGCACGGCGTGATGAAATGCGTAGTATATAGTATTTTTATGAATGACATAATGTGACTATGGTACAATATATTGCCGGTCTCTCAAACCGTCTGTTATGATTCATAGCCCAATAATTGTATGAGGGGAGGGGAGGATTATTGCAGGGGATGATGACAATTTTTAGTATATACAATAATTTCCATGAAGTAGTTATTGTGTCTTTTTAAGCGACCGGAAATAGTCTCTGTCTTCTTTACTTCCGTTGGCGTGATGAACAAAATGGTGGCGACACAGCGCTGAACCCAGGGGTAGCACAACTAGCTACTGAACCACGCGGACAATTTATCATTGAGTTTTTAGGAACTTTTTAAACAGATACTTCACATATTGTAAATCATGGACGAATTATCATAATTCTTGAGTTCTTCTCTGCGTCAATAACTGAGACGGTATTATCGTCATGCACTCGGTGTTATGAGAAAGTGCTGAGACTGGTTGGCCACGTGTCAGTATAATGTGACTAGGTAAGATATTCTAGTGATCCCACCCTTTATCCCTGTTTGGCAGCACCGCAGTTCACTTGTTTATAAAGCACCGCCTTTCATATGACCAACATTATACCGAAACGGGCTACGGGCAACAACCAACGACTTCCTGTTTTGTGATGACATATTTTGGAATGTTCTACGTGCCTGCTAAATCATAACCTCGTCATGGTAAAGAGAGAAAGAAAGAAAGAAAGAAAGAAAGAAATAAATAAATTGGGCCATTATTCAAATATTCATTCAATTATCAACGCATTGGCTATGCATAATGTTTAACCCTCTGTGGACCAAACGACCATTGCCTGTCAATGGAACAGTGTGTCCAGGATCCTATTTGGATGATGAATGGTTAACACCAGGCAACCATGAACAGGAAGGGCTGATTAAAACCCCAACAGAGAACGTCGGACGAAAAGACAATGTGTAATTAAATTGAATACGAGAAGCAGGCTGCTGGAAGCAGGGTTTTGGAGGGGGGGGAATAACGGAGATGAATACCAAAAAGCTTCCTTTGATGACATGAGACGAGCAAAAAAGGGACGTTTCGGAATATAGATCCTTAGTCAACATGAAATGAAGACGACAAAAAATGTTGGTGGTAAGGCAAGACACACTATGAAAAATCAAACAAAATACAAAATAAAGAAACAAAATTAGGGGCAAGTAAAGGAATGCAAAGCCACACATAAATAGATTGCAGAGTTATCGCCTCACCAGAAACGTTCTCTCTATCTCTATCCCTCTCTTCCTCTCTCTCGCTAGACCTCTATCTCTATCTCTCTCTCTCTCTCGCTAGACCTCTATCTCTCTTTCCCTCTCTCTCTCTTCCTCTCTCTCGCTAGACCTCTATCTCTATCTCTCTCTCCCTCTCTCTTTCTTTCTCCCTCTCTCTCTTTCTCTTTCTCTCTCTCCCCCTCTCTCGCTAAACCTCTATCTCTATCTCTCTCTCCCTCTCTCTTTCTTTCTCCCTCTCTCTCTATCTCTATCTCTCTCTCTCTCTCGCTAGACCTCTATCTCTCTCTCCCTTTCTCTCTCTCTCTCTATCTCTCTCTTCCTCTCTCTCGCTAGACCTCTATCTCTCTCTCCCTCTCTCTCTCTATCTATCTCTCTCTTCCTCTCTCTCGCTAAACCTCTATCTCTCTCTCCCTCTCTCCCTCTCTCTCTTTCTCTCTCTCGCTAGACCTCTATCTCTATCTCCCTCTCTCTTTCTCCCTCTCTCTCTTTCTCTTTCCCTCTCAGGAGGCACGCACGAAGAGAGATGGGAAATTTCCACGGTTGGTTGTTGATCGCTTCACACCCTTTTAAACCCAATTTAGGTCATACAAAAGGAGGACCTCTCAAGACAAACTAACATACGGCAAAACATAGATAACGGAGGGGGGGGGGCACTTGAATATATCAGCCAGTCACAGGATACTGACACCAGACAAACCAGTCTTAGCACTGTTCTCATGATGCAAAGCGCATGAGGGGACAACCTGGTAAAAAAAGGCCGATATTACGATGCACCTGGGGTTCGAACCACCGGCCTACTGGTTCCGTATTACCTACTGCGCCACGGAAATGGGTTTAACCCTTTCACAGCGAGGTCTGATTCTAACCAAACTGAAATATGCAATATCTTGAAAATGTACGTGTTCTTATA
>JAUEKZ010215121.1:0-10123 GCA_031471865.1 Melibe leonina
CTTTCTTTCCCTCTCTCTCTCCCTATTTGTCACTTCCTCTATCTCTATCTATCTCTCTCTCTTTTTCTCTCTCCCTCAGCCTCCCGCACTACATAGACCGGTAATGACATCCTGAATCATTCACATACCGTAAGGGAAACTGTCTATCCAAAAAATAAATTATCAGCTGACCTAACTAAAAAAAAATCATGTTCCCTGAACATCATGTGATGTCAGGTTAATTCTTATTTTCCATCCCCATCTTTTGTATTCGTTAGTTTACTATGTTGTTTTACTTTCGCGACAAGTAAAAGGAAAAGAAGGGCGGCGGTTGGAGCACTGGTTTTCACGGCGAGTTGGAGGCACAGACCATGTATATCTACTACTACTAGGTTGAAGTTACTTTATTTAGGGGGGCGGATGGGTCAGTGGTTAGCCCCCAGTCTCGTGCTACCAGCCAGGCGGTATTTGCCGTAGCTGGGTCCCGGGTTCGATCCCCACTCTGATCAATTTTCCGTTAGGGGTTTTTTTTTCTTCATTTTTTTTTTTTTTGCTTTCTTTGGCTTTGTCTCGTTTCTGCACTGCATATTATTTAAAGTTTGACTCATTTCTTGAAATGACTCCGTCGCTTGATAGGAAGAGCATACAGCTCAAAACCGGTAGGTTGCGGGTTAGGATTACTCACGTTCCATACACAGTATCTTGTGTGTTTGTGTCTGTGGGAGTATATATAATGTATATATATAATGTATATGCGTGTGTAATGCGCGTGCATGTTCGCGTTTCTATGGTTCTTTATGTTATCTCAGATAAAATCAAATATTTTCTGTCAGCAAATATGGCATTCCCGATTTAGTAAAGGGTCTTCTTATCTTCATCACCATCATTGTAATCGTCATTATCATCATCATCATCATCATCATCCTCATTATCGTTGTGGTAGTTATTGTCATGAAGCACTTAGCTAAACTTGAAATAACATGCAGTGCTGAAACGAGACAAAGCCAACAAAAGCAGAAAAATGAGAAAGAAAAAACAACAACAGAGAAACAATGAATTGACCTGACGGGGATCGAACCCGGGACCCATTGCCAGACCGACAGCCTGCGATGGACAATTTGTTGATTTGACTTAGTTGGTTTAGTGCAGGAAGACGTGACTTTGAATGAGATCCACAATGCTTTAAAGCGCATTGTGTGAAAAAGGGGGAAAATATTACCTGTATTATTTGACCTTGCTTTATTCAACTTTGGTGCCGACTCAAATTCAATTTATTTTTGCCTATTAATTTATAGTGCTTTTGTAATAGAAGTCCTCGTATAGACTTCTCTAACTTCACCAAACAATGAATGGAAACAATGGAAATAAAACAAAACCAAAGGAGAAAATCGCGAATCGAGATAATATTACTTAATTGACAAGACTGAACTGAACACAACACAAAAATGTATACCACACACTTAAGAAGATCTCAACACAAGTATCTACATTTACATTGGTCGTACTGTATCGGTCCAAGCCTGAATATTCTTGTAACTAACATATCATCTGACTCACCCCTTGGCGATGATATGAGAGCAAATAAGGAAAAACATGGACAGATCAGTTATAACAATCAATTCAATTAAATTCTGACACAGGCGATTGATTTGTCCAATGTGTTTTAATTAATGTTCGGAAGTAGAAGTGTAAAGCGTTATTTATTAGCACAGTTCAAGGATATCAGTGCGCTATGTTATTATAAACCTCCACTTCTAACTAAACCTCCTGCAAAAGACACTGCCAGTCCCACATTATCGGTGTCTTCAGTGGTGGGAGAGTTTGTCTACATTATCGGTGTCTTCAGTGGTGGGAGAGTTTGTCTACGGTCGAAAACAGCCCACTTTGAAGGAAACAATCAATGAAGAACGATAGTGGTGCAGACTTGTATTACGATGATGTAGAGACGAGAAGAAGTACGGTCAAAGATGAACCATCAACCTGGCGGCTGCTGTCTGGAGGAGTCGGCCGGATTGATGTAGAACATGGTCAATTCCGTGAGAACTGATTACAGTTTTTGTCATCCCATGACCCAACGGGCGGTAGTGGAGGGCTTTTTTTTGCGTCTAATATCTTTATAATTGTTGAAAAAGACTCTAATGTTAACTTTGAAAACAGCGACCCAAGTTCTAGGCAACATCAGAGCGGAATTTACTTTTTTCAGTTTTCAGATCAAGCATTCAGGAACAAACAGGACCCCTGTTCTGCCTGCAGAGGTGATCACGTGATTCATCTCCTCTGCTTGTACCTGCACCACGTGACTGCCCACTCCCCTACCAGGACCAGAAAAGACAGGCACGCCAGCACGAAGGTCAAGGCCGCGAGCAGTTTGATGTCACCCAAGGTTATCTGACATTTTTCCTTCTCGCCGATTTTGTTGTTCGCATGGGGCTCGCTCACCCGCCATGCCTGCCTTTCTTTGAAACTCTGCTCGTAAAGCTTTTCTATAACGTTTGCAGCGTGAAGACGCTGAAGGTGCATAGAAACGCTTGGCTCGATCTCAGACCCTGGTGGAAACAGGAACCCTTGATTGGCGTTACGCAACGCCTCACGAATGCTGAGAATTGATTCCCTGTGTTTGACAAACTCTCGGATATTCTCGACGGCAGAGCTGTAAAAAATCAAAACCGTTTTAGGTTCAAGATCGTGAAAAATTTGAAGCAACAAATCAGCAGTTAGATTCTGAGCTACTGTCATTTCGCAGGAATCTTTGACGCGTTTGGTAATCCCCACTCTAGCGTTTTCTATGAAAAAGGGTAATTTCCCGTCCGTGAGAACCGTGCAACGGTAGTCACCGGATGTGAGCATTTCTTCGAAAGAGACGATGGGGCTCTCGTTAGAGGTGATGGTGATTTTGGCCGTGAGGACCCCTGTATAGAGAGCGTAGTATATGACGGTGGAGAAGGATAGGATGAATAGAATTATCCTCTGAGAAGTCTTGGTTGGGTGAGGAAACGACGGCTGGCCTACGATGGAAAAGACGAGAGATTGGGCAATGTTTAAAGCCTTCTCTCCCTCTCGACAGGGAGACAAATCAGCGGTGGGTGAACCAGAGTTTGATAGGGTAGCATTGCTTTGACGGTTGAAGTGGTGACGTTTGTCATTGTGACGGTTGCTATGGTCACGGTTGCCATAGTGACAGAAATAATCGCAGTGTACGTGAAAACGATCAAAGAGGACGAGCATGATGTAGAAATAGATACAATACAGGAAAGAGCCCAGGAGAAGGAGACCTACAGCCGGGCGGAATGGCATGACCAGCAAGGTAGATTTGGTCACCAGCTTGACCTCACGTCGGTAGATGCCGGTGTAGGTGTCGAAAATGACCGGATATGAATACGTCTCGCTCATATCGCTGTCGTAAAGCCAAAGATCCGGGCTCATGTCCACGTCTCCATTCTTCAACATGGCGCACGCGGGCCGCCAATCAGGGACGGTGGTTAAGCTGTACGTGAAATTCATCGACTTTGCCAGCATGTTTAGAATTGAAACGGTGAATTTCTTCCGGTCGAAAATATCTCTCGGGTTGTATTCGGTCGAGCTATAGAGTCGATAGACAGACGAAAGATGCCTCCCGTTCCAACCAAACTGAAGATTGGGAAATAAGGGACAGTCTGATCTACTACAATCGCCCTCGTTATTGGCGGCAACTTGAACCAGTTCTTTGGTGCGATTCCCCCGCCACATAAAAGTGGAGATTTGAACCCCAGGACGTGTAGTTCCTTCTCCTCCACCGCTACCACCGCTGCCCTCGTCAATCACAGCCACGTTGTCTAGTACAGAGTCCCTCCATTGTTGACGTATGACGTCATGTCTCTGATTCGGCGATGACGTCACCACAATCCACCTGGAGTCATGAGGGAATATGGACCCGCGCCGCTCCAGATTTTGATGGAATGACAACTCCGCCGCGGCTAGAACTTCAGCCGGATATGACGTCATTAATAAAAACGTCGTCCTTCTTCCGGCACTCTTTTCCCTGGTGCTGCCAGCAACGATTTCTTCAATCTGAAACGTATCGGTTCTGTTTTTCATCAACGAAATGACACAAGGGATGGAGTGAGATGTGAGAAACTCAACCACCTCCCTCTGCAGCAGCTGGTTTTGTTGTTGTTGTTGTTGATGTCGTTCTTGCTGCTGCTGTTGTTGCTGTTTTTTCTGCGACGTCTCCCAAAGGCTGTCTGCATCAACGACGACCACGACCATATCACCAAGGCAAACCCGGAGCTTGCGCCAAACGAAATGACCGGAGCAGGAGAAGTCGTTGGCCCGGTGATCCAATGCTGTGACAGGACAGTGGACAACAGCCAGGACCAGCATCGAAAACACACACAGATACACACACATTTGCACGTGATCTGGTCCCTCCCGGCAAGCACCCATCCCTGAGCATATAGGTACTTAAATATCTGGTTATCTAAACATCTATCTATTTATCTATCTTTCTATCCATCCATCCATCCATTTCTATATCTTTCTCTCTAATTGTCTGTCTGTCTGTCTATCTATCTATCTATAGTTTATCTAAATTTCAATTCGTATGTCTGTTTAGCTGAATGTCTATATATTCTTTCTATTTATCAATCGATATATCTATCTACCTTTTTTTTGTTTATCCGTCCCTCTATATCATATCTATCTAACCATCTATATATGAATCCTTCTACTTCTTCAGCTTGTCCTGTGAGGTGCAGGGTCGCTGCAGCAAATACAGTATCTCCATCATTTTTGTGTTTAGGCAAGGATTGATGTTACAGCCGGAAGCTCTTCCTGACGTCAACTCTGTTGAGACATGTCTGGTTGCTTATGTTTATGTGTGTATATCAATCCATCTATCTATATATCTATAAATCCATCCATCTGTTTCTATATCTTTTTCTTATTGTCTGTCTGTCTACCTATCTATTTATCTATATGTCTATCTATCTATCTATCTATCTACATATCTCTCTTTCTCTCAATATAACTGGCTGTCTTTCAAACTGTCATTGACTCGCTCTCTCTCTCTCTCTCGCTCTCTCTCTCTCTCTCTCTCTCTCTCTCTTGCTCTTACTCCCTCATTCCCACACACACACAAACACACAATAGAGACGATGCACAGTAGGTCTTTTCTTAGTCCAATCCTTGGATACCTTCCCCTGTCGAATAGACGAAAAGAAAGATGTGAATGGGAGGAGGATGGGAAGATAAAAACAAAATAATGCGTATGGTATGGATGAGACAAAACAGCAAACAAAATGGCAGCCTAAAGGTGTGTGTCCACTGGTAGGTTTTAGGAATCGAAAAATAGAATGGAAAAGTCTTGGGTGTTTCATTTGGTGTGATTTTGGAATCGCACCAATAGAAACACCCAAGACTTTTCCATTCCTTTTTTCTATTCCTACAACCTACCAGTGGACACACACCTTAACTGCTGAAATAGGACCCCACCTACACTCGTGTCGGTTCACAAAAACATCAATAACACTCTGACAACAAGCACACACATACACAATCTAATCTGTGTGGTGTTGTCTTATAGTTGCTGAAAGCGGGGTCCTATTCGGCAACACACAAATCCTTTCAGCCGTGCAACGCTAAGGACACCGAAATCATCAACATTTGCCTGTTCTTATACAAGATAAATCAGATTTCGATAAACTAACATAAATATACCAAAAGCCTCACCCCCAGGCTTTTTTGACATAATATGTCAGTTCACTAAAATCTGATTTATCTTGTATAAGAACACGTACATTTTCAAGATTGGGTTAGATAGAATCAGATCTTGTTAGAAAAGAGTTTATGAATGCCTCACACTCATACACAATCTTTGTATTGTAATTTTTTTTGTAGTTGCTGAGAGAGGGCCTCTATTCTTCTAGGCACACAGCTTGGTTTTTTGTTTATGCCTCCTTGACTAGGTGAGACAGTCCAGTTCCCTTCTGTGTGTGGATAGACAACTCCACCTTCAATATTACTCAAACATTATTTCATAGAAAATCTTTAAAACGCTACAAACGGCCAAGCAACCTTAAGAATGGTAGGAAATCTAACAAATTTTGCAGTAAAAGGTAATTAATCTGTTATGTATTTATCCCTTTCAATGCTGGTTTATTTCTTAAGTTGCTAACTAGATAACAAAAGCTTCAAAAGTTGCCTGTTATTATTCCAAAAAAATAAGATTTCAGTAGACTGACAAATGTCGAAAGCCTGAATTTCAGGGTTTTTGGCATATTATGTCAGTTCACTGGTGATGTCTTATTTATCTGGTATAATAACACGTCATTTTTCAAGATTTTTTTCATAGTCTGTTTGATTAAAAAATCTCTCCCTGGATCAGCCCCTGAATACTTGCAGTCCTCAATCAAAGTGTGTACCCCCCCCCCCCCCGCCCTCCCACTCACTTACCCTCAAAACAAACATATCAGTTACGAAACTTTTGTATAGATCCTTTGTACATACCGCACCCTGCAGTTGGAACTCCCTGACAACCATACCCGATCCAACGATACATTGAATATCAGACTTAAAATTGATTTTTTTCGAAATGTATTTGATTAGTTGTAAATAAATGTCTACTGTTTCATAGATTGCTAGGTTATGTATGTATATGTATCTATGGTTTCTGTTTAACCAATGTAAGAGTAAGACGCCAGTGAGCATTCTCAGGATGGATGCCCTCGCTCTAGATACAAATACGTATTATTACTATTATTGGACCGAGCAGTGAAACGGTGAAGGTGTCGAAATTAAAAACAACCACACACACAAAAAAAAACGAAACAAACATTACTTCCGTGTTACTCACCCAACGAAATGAACTGATTGCTTCTCCCAGCAAGATCTCTCCACAAAGCTACTCACTTTCCATCAACACAACTCAAAACAAAAGAGTGAAGTCAAGCTTCAATGACTAAAGACACAAAGTGAATGGGTGACGGACTGTATTTCAAATGCCCCCATGTCCTGTTTAGTATAGTATTCAATACAACTGTGGAGACACCGTCGACAGAAATCGGCATGTCAAACCCAAGATCTGTTAACCCTTTCAATGCTAATGACACCAAAATGTTCAAGAGTTACCTGTTCATGTATCAGATAAATTAGATTTCAGTGGACTGACATATGCCAAAAGCCTGAATTCCATATGTCAGTTAACTGAAATCTGATTTATCTGGTATAAAAGCATAAAACATATTTTCAAGATTTTGTATGTTTCAGTTGGGTTAAAATCAGATCTCGCTGTGAAAGGGTTAACACATATTCTCATATGCTACTGGCAAGGGTAATGATAAGCGCGACAGCAAAAACAAAAATCCTAATAAAATGATAAAAATCGCCTGTTTGCTCAATTAAACAATGGCCAGAGATAACATAGATAACAGAGAATTATAGGGAAAGGGGGAGACAGAGAGAGAGAGAGAGAGAGAGATAGGGAGAGAGAGAAAGAGAGAGACATATATAGAGAGAAAGAGAAATAAAAAGATGAATATATGTATATATATGTATGATTATATATATATATATGTGTGTATATATAACAAGAGAGAGACAAAAAAGGGATACAGAGAGAGATATAGAAAGATAGAGAGAGAAGACAGATAGATGGATAGGTATAAATAAAGAAAGATAGAGAGATGAAGAAATATAGAAAGATAGAGATAAAGAGAAAGAGGGCGACAAAGAGATAGAGAGAGAGAGAGGGGGGGAGATAGAGAGAAAGAAAAATAGAGAGAGATGGAGATAGAGAGAGATGAGAGGGGGAGACAGAGAAAGAGAGAGAAGGATGAAAAAGAAAGAAATTGACTCCCTGCCTTAATAAGTAAGCCTCATTTTAGTTTCAGGCACCCGTCACGTCATATGCTCTGCTTTAAGGGATATGTGTTTATTGACTGGTTGGCCCTGTATCAGAATATTGTGACTCTTCTTCTTCTTCAGCTTGCCCTGTGGGGGTGCAGGGTCGCAGCAGTGTGTACAGTGTCTCAATGCGTTTCTGTCCATGGTGTTATCCTCGGTCAGCTCCTTTTTTCTTCAGTAGGCCTATAATACTGTGACAGGGTAAAATAAACCAAAGAAAGAGTAAAAATTGAAAAATAGAATAAAAGGTGTGGCCGGAGCAGGATTGGAACCCCGGACCTGCCACTGCATCCATAGCCTGGCGGACACTTTGAGACTACAATCCATTTTGTTTGCCATCCACGTCATAAGGGGCTCTTCCAATCAAAGTTCTATAATACCATCACGTGATTTGTCAACTTCAATGATAGCCCGATTTTCATCGGTTGTTGACAAAACAAGCACACACACACACACACACACATTTATACACATACACATACACACACACACACATACACACATATATACACACGCACAAACACACAACGACACACACACACACACACACACACACATCTCCTGCAGTCAAAACAAACATTTAGTAGATAACGATTCCCACCGATTTGGGCGATCAAGAACGATTAGCAATATTCCCTTATCAACCATTAAGCTATTTTATTCCTAAAACATGATTACACGCGGACAGAAAGCATTAAGTCTTTCAGATTTAAGAGGCCAAAGATTGTTTCTTATCTTTGTGGGATGAACATATAATGGGGGAAATGTGCTGCAGTCAGACATAGCAGGAGTTTGTGTAACATTACATTTACAAGGACTCAGAAAAAAATAGGAGGGGTGGGGGGGGGTTGAGTAGAGAGAGAAAATAGCTAAACATATGAGCCAAATAGACGAGAAGAGGGTGTGTGTGTGTGTGTGTGTGTATGTATGTGTGTGTGTTTGTGACTCATTGCTTGTGAGTTCCAGTGCTTGCTCTTCACTTACTATTACTATTAGTAGAGTAATATGTAGTTCAGTAAGTAAAGCGTCAGCCTCAGAACCGGTAGGTTGGAGGTAAAAACATTAGCCGCGTCTTACACATAACGGTAAAATCTACGTTATACATTTTCAGAAGCTGCTGTCTGTGCTGGCCAAGCACTCGGTGTTATGGAGGTAGTAATAAGACTGGTTGGCACGGTGTCAGTATACTGGGTGAGATATCCAAAGCTAAATCGAGCATTAAATTTATCTCTGTGTGCCAGCGCATTAACTTGAGACGAGAGGTGGGGATAAGCACAGAGGCAGAGAGATAGAGAGATAGAAATATAAGACAGTGGCGGATTTCACTATAGGACACAGTGGACACTGTCCCCCCACCTTGCCCAACTACACTTTCTCTATCTAATATCTGCTTAATACTTTAAATAAACAAAATATCTAAAACTTGAACATTATTTTAGTTTTCTTAAGGTCTCTCTCACGCACGCAGTTTCATGATCCTCTAACTCGCCTGGTAGACTACCACTCGTCTACTGGCTAGCTAGTACCATTATGCAAATTTTGGCTGACTTTGCCTCGTCTATTGGCGGCAAAAAGGTGGCGAAACGCCCCAGTGGCTCGTTTACGACTCGTCTATTTTGCGATGTAGGGGGGTAACAGGGTAACTACCGTTGGGACAGTGTCCTGACTTTAGATTTGGCGAGTTGGGTTCTATTTTGGCAAAAATACACGTTCTGTTTTTATGCTGTTATCATACAATTATTGTAACGATATCTTTTTAAAGAGTTTTTACGCTTAATAAATAGTCAAAATAGGATAGAACAGAGAGAGAGCTGGGGTCACTATTTCTTTGAATACAGTTGGTATACCAGAATTATCTCTAATGTAGTCATAACATATGGCAGCGTATGGCGTGGCCAAGTATGAGTGTAATGTATATTTGTATATATTATATATATATATATATATATATATATAAAACGTTTCTATATCTATGTTCATAAACTATGACGACAGGGAATACCATTCTCCGACATTGACTTGTCGGCAAGAATTATTCTATGTATATTATTTAGTTGTTTTGATGTAAACACCGGTTGTTGTTTTTTTTGGCTTCATTGCCTATTAAAGAATTAAACTGTAAACTGTAAACTGTTATTTCATTCAGGCAATGAATCATGTAGATTTTTTGAGGTACAAAATATATTTGTATGTTTAAATCAAGATGATAAATTACACATAAAATGTTCAGGCCCTCGCCAATCTAAATGATGTTTTCCATGAAAAC
>JAUEKZ010215154.1:0-10119 GCA_031471865.1 Melibe leonina
TAAAGCGCCCCTGAGCACTTTTCGAGTGGAAGGCGACAGCGCTATATAAATGAATTATTATTATTATTATTATTAGAGATGGAGTAGAACTCTACAATCAATTGCCAGGTCCATAGTCCGTAGCTCAGTGGGTAGAGTGTCCCACTTATGAACTGGAAGATCAGGGGTTTGGCATTGTTGTAGCAGCTGTCTCTCGATAGGCGCTCGCTTAGTGGCTTAGACTGGTTGGCCTGTGGCCAGCATATACATTGTAATTGAGATATTCAAGTGAGTTCTCCTTATATCAGCGTGTGACGACAGCATGTTTAATTAAAATTATCTATATAGCTCCACCTTTGATATGACCTAAATTGTGTTATAAAAGGGAATTAAACAGTCAACAACTAACCAAGAATATACTAATGAATTGGTAAAAAAACAACCCTGAACTAGGTAGGCCTACCCCAGGACCAAATCCATAGTTTGCAATAGACCAGCGTTCTCAATCAAGATCCTGGCATTGAATCATTTGGTGCTATTTTCAAACCCGATTGGCAAATAGATGAATTAAAATTAAAGGAAAAAAAAGATCACCTCTTACTCTTACAATTACAAAGCAGGACACACAAACAGATGATGGCTACCACCCACATCATGCACTATTATGATCCAGGGAGACCCAGGATATTCTACCACACTTTGTGTACAAAATTAAAGTACTCAGTCCTTCTAGGTAGCAAGTGACCCTGCAGTTAGTGTTAGGTACCACACTGTGCTCTTAAGTTCAAGAAGTTTGTAACCTAGATGAGGTACAGCGCACTGAGAGTCATCCTCGATAAAGCCGAGTCAGTCAGTTAATTGGAAGAAGAAGAAGAAGAAGACAACTGACTGTGTCTAATTGAAGCCAGGCCTCTACCTTTTTTCATTTCATTGGGTAGGTACGGATACAGTTTGGGGTTAAGGTTGACTGAGGGAACTTTTTTACCCTTAAATTTCCACAATATGACATCATTCACATAGAGTAGGAGAGTCATACCGAGATATGCTACATTGTATCATAATCATACACAAGACAAAGGTATTCATTTTTAAGAGTAAAAAAAGAAAAATAATTTATTCACATGTTAAAATTACAACAAACTTCATAGAAACATCAAGCAGGCATAAATGGACACATCCTTCCATTCTTCACTCTTTCTTACTCCTTACACATAGGATTGCACACTTTCATCTTAACAATCTCCAGCCACAAAGTGTAAAAAATAAAACTCCACTCACACTCAGATATACAATAATAATAATAGTCTTTCTCTCTGTTTGTCTCTTTTTTTTTTCATTTCTCCTTTACTTAATTCATATTCCTACACATTTTTAAAAAACAGCCTGACACAGATCGCTATTGGTCGTCCAAACAAAACCCTATCCCTTCCATATTCCACACCTCCTCTAGACCTTCAATCGAGTGATTGATATGAATGGCAATGGAAATTATGCCTATAATTAACAGCAGTGTTTGTGCACACTTTTTGTATAAATTGTAACCAAAGACACAGGCTATGGAAAAGTGCCAATACATCAGGTGTACGAAAATTTACACTCTTATCCACACAAGACTATCGCAAAGTGTGACAGAAGAGGTTTCAGTGAATTAATGTAGGCCTACATTACAATCAAGGAAAGACAAATCAGTTTGAGACATTGTATTTCAGACAAGGAGTCAGGAATAGGGAAGAAAATGAGAACCAGAAAGGAGTTTTGAAGTGAAAAAAATGCCAAAATAATATCAGCAATCACTGTAATACCGTACTATACCGAACTGAGTCAGTTAATTGGAAGAAGATGAAGAAGTAGTACCTAGTACCTGTATCCTTAAAAATACCAAACTTATTTATGATGTGCAAACTGCTTGTACTGATGTGTACATATCTACACTACAATAAATAATGATCTTCTATGAGTAGATTTTATACCTCAAATACTTTAAATACTTATATTTTAATCCTCCTCATTAATATTCATCATGACATCAGGATGCTAATGTTTTTATGACGGTACGGATTCAGACAAACAAGTATATGGTACAATCACACTTTCGTCTGGGCCTTTCTCTTTTCAGCTTTGGTGTGTCTCCGAGCCACGCGGGTCCACCATAACCGCTTTTCATGGTCGGGGTTCTTCAGCTCCCCAAACTCACAGGGGCCTGTCGAACATGGACGAACAAATGGTTCCTCTTCTGGGAAGACATTTTTACGGATGATATCTGTGTCCCTTTTAAGATCATTGACAAGTTTAGCAGGAATATCAACTGAGCTGTCGAATTTGATCAGCACGTAACTGTGGGAGAAGATGTCAAGAAACAAAAAACAAAACTTTGAATAAATTCATTTACGTCACTTATTCAGTTATTCTATTTACGCATTTCTATCTTCTTCGAATCAAACGTTTCACTGTCTGTTTTATTGTAATTTGTGCATCTCTGCTTCCTTTTCCATACTTATACCCTATGTCTGTAAATATCACTTGTAAAATAGTTTCCCTGTTGACAGATTAATAAAGCTATATTATCCCATCTTATGAATGATAAATGCTCAACTTCTTAGGAGAAAAAACCCCAGAAAAAAGTTGATTCATTATGTATGGAAAAACAACTTCTACACAAACTTATATAGTCATGCTGTATTGATGAATAGCAAAAGGCCATACACAAATAGGTATTGGCAAACTTTCATGACAGAGCATGTTAGCTAGAGCATCTGTCTGGGAGCCTTTACCCTTTATCGTCTACTGTGATAGGGTGAGAAGGTTGTCTGTTTAGCATCACTTTTATACGATTACATGCCTTTGATAACAGTTATGAAAGGACTAGCTTGTTACAGAGAAAAACTGCCATTCCTGTCTGCACTGTTCCGAGTTGGGAGTTTGACTATACTTACTTCCCTTCATGAAACCTTCCACCATGCTGGGACATTTTATACGGCAAAGGCTTGAGCCCCAGGTTCTCCATTCCACGAATGAGGCCACCTTTTTCCATGATACTGGTGCAGCATCGTTTCACAGCTCCTGACAGCTCAGGCTGAAATTATAATTTAAAATCTACCAGATTGAAAATTCCCATGAATTGTTTTTTTCCACGAAAATATCAGATTATGATGATTCCATGACAAAAATGTGTAACATTAATTGATGGTCTCAAATAATTTTTTATCAAAGTTAGAATGTGAACTCGAAGAGTGGAGTACAAGAGCTGTTGAAAAAAGATATGATAAGCTGGAGCAGGCCAGAGCTGGGAGAGGGGTAGACAAGTAAAGACAGAGGAAAAATACTCATGCATTATCCACTTCCAGTGCACTGATGATTGATTACACACTAGAAATCTACTCTTTGCTACATTATTATAAAGAATCACTCCCATCTGACAATATGTGAAATTTGGACTTGTCTAGCTTACAAAAGGATACACATATTATTCTATGGTAAAGGGCCATGGGTTTCTGGAGTGGCAAATTATACCATACGATTGAATAGCAAAGTTGTTTGAATCCACTCTAACTTATTATTGCTCCTGTTCTGCTATAGACTAGACCCCTCTAGTCTAGTCTGGAAACATTGTACCCATTGAGCAGGCATAAACCATGCATGGCTCAACAACTGATAAAATTCAAGACTATTCATAAACGTAGATGCAGTTATTCTTATTGAAACTTAAAAACGTTTTCGAGACAGGGTGATCAAACTAGAGATAGACCCCGTCTTGCGCTGTAACTGTAGACAAGGAGAGTCCTGGACAACAAGAAGGGAAGGGAATTTGTCCCCTTGAGGAAAAGTCTGAAATAGAACTGAGGTTTCTGAGTAAAATCTGTTGCATAATTTTGGAACACCCACCCGTTGCAGAGCACGAAAGATCAAAGACAATTCATAAGTTGGCATATTATTTTGTCACAGAGCTTCTGGGCACATAGAATTTGTTTGCCCTTTTCTAGTTTCGATTTGACACTGGCCTGCCACCCGGTTGTGTGATGGGTTGAACTTCCTGTTATTTTAGTGCTTTACGGTCGTAGTTTAAAGTTTCGTTTTTAAAAAAAGATAATAATAATTCTATATAATCAAAGAATGAACCACAATCGAAAATGTAGGGTATTTCCAGCTTATTACACCTAATATCAATATTTTTTTAGATGACGGAAGGAGGAAGCAGCACTAGAGAATTGCCTTTTGCAAATTCCTGAAGAAAATAGCCTCCATATTTGTAATGATAGGCGCTACCTACGGAAAATATTCAACAATTTTGACCAAAACAAAAAACCAAAAATCATTCAAGCCACTTTGGTTGCGTGATTTTTTCCTGTTGAACACCCTTAATAGCACATTTAGGTCGTATCAAGTGCGGGGCTAAGTAGACAAATTAACGTGCTGCCACACACGGCTCGCTCAATCGAATATCACACCCAGACACAGTGTACTGATACCAGGGCAAACATCTCAGCACAGTTCCCATAATGCCGCGAGCCTTGAGGCCTGGCAGCCAAAATGCCCATTTTAACACCTGAGGCATGGCACGGCCAGGATTCGAACCCCCGATCAACCGGCTTCGGCAGTACCAAGTAGGCATTTGGCTACGTCCGAAGTTCGCAACAACATCGGATGGAGCATTCAAAGGAACTAGCACTCGCCCCAGTAGGCTACTCAAACTTACTGTAGAGTTAATATTGAGTTATTTCCCCTTCCTTGAACAATCCATCGCGGCCGCTTTATAATTTCGGTCCTTATAATTTATCATATAAACATGGGCGCTTATATAACCATAGCAGTTGCACGCGCCCTAAAACTCTCAACAAACAAACAATCTCATATAAACAGACACAATGAATGCAATCCCTCGGTGTGGAAACATCGTTAAAACCGTTGTATTTATACTAAAGCCAAGGACAGCTATACACTGTGACTAAAGCCTATATGATGGGCAGGGGATAAAAAAACGCATCACTTCAACCGCCACGACGGATGTAGTGAGTTCAGTGCAACCGTTTGAATTTTATTGAGTTTGTGTTACATCGGTGTTCGGTCCACGGAAAAAGATCGCTACGTCCGAAGATCTTTACAAGCGACTACACTACAAGTGGAGTTCACTGTATATAGGACATGCGGTATATAATTCAAGGCTAGAGGGTAACAACGATCAGTCATATTTTGCTATTATTGCGCTTTGCCCATAATGGGTTAACTTTATCCAGTACTTTCCCCCCTCCAAGTATTATTTCTAAAAACAAGCTGGCGCCATAGTTATTCGTAGTTTTTAAAAGCTTCTACAATGGAAGAACAAATATTTTTTTCGAAAAAAAATAAATGTTTTTCTCAAAACACGAAAAGTGTGACCTTGATCGTTCTTCCACTGTAGCCTTCAACTGTAGGAAATACCAATTAGCTTTTATAGACCCATTGTGTTTGACGTCATAATCACAACATGCCAGCAACAGCGAGTAAACACGTTTCCACTCTAAATGACACTATGACACAATCGTGTAAATTGTACAATGTACAGTGCACATTGCCAGTATTGTTGTTAGTATTTTGACTCAACGCAAGCAGACTATAAAGTTACAGATTCTAGACAATACATATTTATAATACGGCTTTTCGTGGAAAGGGTACACGGGACACATTGAAAAGAATGTTAGATATTTATATACATCAAGACTATGTATGCGCTGTAGGCATACTAACACACAATTCCAAATCAATTTGACTTAGACTTAACCTTTTCAATGCTAAAAACACAAAGATCTTCAAGATTTGCCTGTTCTTTTACCAGATAAATCAGATATCAGTAGACTGACATATGCTGAAAGCCAAATTTCAGGCTTTCGGCACATGTCAGTTCACTGAAATCTGATTTATCTGGTATAAGAACACCTACATTTTCAAGATGTTGCATATTTCAGTTGGGATAGAAACAGACCTTGCAGTGAAATGGTTAAGCCGAGAGTCGAGTTGTTATACGTCGATATTTCTGGGTTCTACTGTAGAACGCGCCGAGAGCCAATGTGTGCTACGACTGATGATACTGATAAACAAGACTGACCCAGAAATGAAGGCAGGTCACAAACAGTCCTCTTTCTGCAATGTCATTTCTTTGTGTGTGAGTGTGTGTGTGAGAGAGAGAGAGAGACAGACAGAGAGAGTAAGAGAGAGAGAGAGAGAGAGGGAGAGAGAAGGTAAGTAGCGCAATATGTCTGAGTGTGTGTATAAGTGTGTGTTTAGATAAATAGCGTAGTGCGTGCGAATGTATATGTGTGTGTCGTGTGTGTGTGTTTGTGGGTGTGTGTGTGTATGTGTGTAGTGTATCGCACTGTAGTACGTAGTGCAGAGCGTAGTGTAGTATCAGTGTGTAGTTATAGCGCTGAACGTGTGTTATGATTTACGGTGTCATTATGTGTCGTGTGCCCATATAGATTTGATACTGCTACTCTATCTGTCATTGAATGTGTGCAAACGTGTATCATCATTCAGTCAGTCGCCTGTTGCTGTCTTTTCACTCAATATGATCAGTATCTCATCCGATTAGATCTTTAATAAACTGACTGAAACATAACCTTGCAGATTTCAGCTGAACAAAGTGGGAAAGAAACAGTAAGCAATGCAGGTTCCATAGATACGTACCCTATAATTGTACAAAATGTTTAAAATAGCTACATATACGGCGAACAGTAACAGCCTAAAACTCTGCTTATCATTGTTATTCAATATTCAATCTATATTATGCTTTTTTTTTAAATGAATTCTGTTCTCTAGAAATAATTTTGTTACTTTAATCATAGAGAGCGTCTGTCTCTCGTTCTTTTGCTAGGGGCTATACTAATAATTATACTAAAAAGTTCCCCATCTTGTAAATTGTAAGGCGCAAAATGAATGTATTAGTATTAGATACTAATTAATTATCCTGGTAGGCGCTGAGTAAATTATGGTGTTGTTGTAGTTGCTGTCTTTCTTTTCATGATATTGCGTGTTTGTATTATACCTAATTATTATTGCTATGATCCTTGTTATTTAATTATTAATCAATAGAAACCGATGTTACACGTTATACCCGTTCGCTTCAGTCACACTGAATGCATTCTTAACATGGCAATAGAGCTCTGCAATTGATATGACCTAAATTGTATTGTCTCAAAGGTATTAAAATGGCGACAACAACAACAAAATCAACGTCTTAATTTGACCAGTGTAAATTGACGAGGTGTTACACAATGACACTGATCTTGGTTTAGATTTACCTTTCGTTATCTTTCTCGTTTCCGTACAATGATATTGAAATGAATTTTTTTATTCTTATTTTGGCCCGTCCAAACTCTTCTAGATACATACTGCATCTACCATGGAAAGCAACCTGGACTCAGGCCTGGAATGGCTTCCATGTGAGAATGACGAGCCGTTGTGGGTGAGGCCCATTCACAAAAACAGAACAACAGGCAAGCCTTTCAAAGCTCACACCATAGAAAACCTGATCCATGTACCGCTGAGACCGGACGATGTCCTCATCTGCTCCTATCCCAAGTCGGGTTGTCATTGGCTGTGGGATAATGTCCGAATGCTTCTGTCTGGGGAGGTTAAAAGAGACACGGCCGAAAAGGAAGAAATGATGATGGAGTATCACGACCACGGCCATTTTGATGACTTTCCTTCTCCCAGAATTCTTAATAACCACGCCTACTTCGACGACCAGCCCAAGGACCTGCTCAAAGGGAAAACAAAAGTGGTGCTCATTTACAGAAACCCGAAAGATATATGTGTCTCTTTCTACTACCATCATTCCAGAATACCCTCTTACAAATACAACGGGAAATTTGAGAACTATATTAATAGATTTATTCAGGGTAAAGTTAGTAGCAATTGTTGCTTTGATTATTGGAAAATGTGGGAGGAAGGGTTTAGAGACTATCCAGACATCCAGTACCATTTGGTCCGGTATGAAGACTTGCATCAACACCCGATCGCAGAGAGGCGCCGATTGGCCAAATTTTTGGGTCGAGACTATGACGACGCTTTTCTGAAAGAGGTCTCCGATGCCACAAGCATTGAGCAGATGAGGAGCCTGAAAGATGGGGTCAGTTTGAAAGATGGCGATGGGAAGCCGATTATGTACCGGAAGGGGAAAGTGGGCGACTGGAAGGAACACTTCACAGTCCGCCAGAGTGAGTGGTTCGACGAGGTTGTGGAGCGGGAGATGGGCCAATCCAATCTATTTAAATTCGTGTATTCCATTGACTGATAACTGGTACCACGGAGATATTACATTAATTTACATACACTGTAGATATGTAGACAGACAAACAGAGAGATATGAGTGAAAGAAAGGGAGAGGGGGAGAGGGGAGGAGAGAGAAGGGTGTGGAGGAGAGATAAAAGGGGGAGGAGAGAGGGGTGGGGTGTGAGAGACAGAGAGAGAGAGAGGGGGGGGGGCAAGAGATTGAAGGAGAAAGAGGGGGCAAGATATAGAGAAAGAGAGGCAAAGGCAGTGGGAGAGAGGAACTGACTGATCCAAAATGTTTGACTTTGTTGTGTATTCTATTAACTGAGACTGGTTAAACATAGAAAGAGAGGGAGATACAAAAAGAGAAAGAGACGAACACACACACACACACACACACACACACACACATACTACTGAGAGAGAGAGAGAGAGAGAGAGAGAGAGAGAGAGATTATTTCCTAGTCAAATGTATTTTCCTTAATCAAAATTGTCATTGTTTTACATTACAAACTGTAAGTAAACATATTGTGTATTACAGAGTCAGAGATAATAAAATTGAAAGATATACCAGTACCTATCTACTCGTTGATTTACTTGATGGGGGTGGGGGGGATTTTTCGTTAAATAGCTTAAGCTTATCACTTAATAATTCATGTTTTTCTGTCTGTTTTTTTATCCAAGTAAAGTAAGTAAACAGTGATCTTAAATAACACTCCCTATATGTTTAATTTTAGTCCCTCGTGCTCTCTTAATAAACAACTGTTGTTTTGTATCTGTTGTTAGTGTTGTAAGTGCAATCTTGGTCCTGTTCGTTGTGCCAAGAGACTATGGTCATCCCTCATGCTTTGATTTGTGGTTATACCTATCTACAGCATCGACTCACTTCACTACAGTGCCACTTTCTATCTTGAAGTACCACGGAGTATTTTTGTACACAAAGGGCAGTTAAATATCCTGGGTCTTCCTGGACCATAAAATTCACTACGTGAGCGGTGACCATCTTTTGTCTGATTGTCCTTTTCTCATTTGTGATTGTACGAGATGACGTTGTTGTGGGTTTCTTGTCATATGAGTTCTATCTGGCAGATTTCAAGTCTGGCTGTTCTTGCAACTCGATAAATACAATCTTACCTACCTGTGGGTGCTGATATGACCTTTGCAGTTGAAAGCGCCCTAAAACACCCCCCCCCCCCCCAAACAAAAAACCAACCCAACCAACAAACAACAAAACAGTGTATCTACTCTCAACTATCTATCTATTTGATTTATATATCTATCTATCTATCCATCCATCTATATATCTATCTATCTATCTATCTATCTATCTATCTATCTATATATCTACCAATCTATTTATCTATCATTTTTGTTTATAAAAAATATCAATCTATTTGCAAAAAATACAACCACGGAGAATTTGCTGTCCACCAAGATAGACACTCTTAGATACATTTGTGTATTTATACGGTACGTACGTCCAAAACAAGAACAGCGACTATATTATATCTATTTCATAACATGTATTCATTATTTTGATTGCTCCATTCAGAATGAATAAAGCAATTTTGAACTTGATCTTCCAACTGCATATGACTGTAATAAAAACGAGAAGGGGCGGCTGGAAACCATATCGTGGTATAAAATGCTTTAAAAGGTTTAAACGTTTTATGTAAAAGTTCCTCTCGAAAACTTTTACTGTATCATATTTTTTTTATCATGTCTGGTGTATGTACTAATGCCTCTCCCCCTCCCCTCGCCCACTGCTTGTATGGCGTTCAAAGAAATGTTACTATGTAAGTCACAGTCAGGGTCATAGTCTGGCTATTCTTTTAACCAACCTTTCGTCTTTCTCTCTCTCCGCCGGCCCCCCCCCCCCCCCCCCCCCCCCCCCCC
>JAUEKZ010215186.1:0-10116 GCA_031471865.1 Melibe leonina
CCACAGTGTCCACTGTGTCCTATAGGTAAATCCGCCACTGATAATACTAGTCTAGACGAGTAGTAGATACCAGACGGGTTATCTAGACCAGGAAACTAACTACGCGAGTGAGAATAATGAAACTAAACTGCATGCGTGAGAGAAACCTTAAAAATTGAATTAATGTTTTAATTTTATATAATTTTTTATTTTTTTATTTTTTTATTAAGTAGAGAAAATGTAGTTGGGCAAGTTGGGGGGGGGGGGGGGGGGCACTTTCCACTGT
The DNA here is from genome assembly GCA_031471865.1 of Melibe leonina. Classification (NCBI taxonomy): domain Eukaryota; kingdom Metazoa; phylum Mollusca; class Gastropoda; order Nudibranchia; family Dendronotidae; genus Melibe; species Melibe leonina. The sequence continues at coordinate 266 of JAUEKZ010215186.1, forward strand.
GTCCGATAGTGAAACCCCCCCCCCCCCCCCCCCCCCCCCCCCCCCCCCCCCACGGTCCACGGTGTCCTATAGTGAAATCCGCCACTGGTTTTAGGTCAGATCCAAGACAGCGCTCTAGATAATTCAACGTGTTGCCACACAGAGAGAAGCGAAGGGCTCACTCGAGTATCCTAACCAATCACAGTATGCTGACTCCAGGCCAACCAGTCTTAGCACTGTTCCTATCATGTCAAGCACCTGGCGTAACAGCTGCTATAATATAATGATGATTTTTGCGTCTTAGCCATTTCACAGCGTGGTCTGATTTTAACTGAATGGAAATATGCAAAATCTTCAAAATGTACGAGTTCTTATACCAGCTAAATCAGATTTCAATGAACTGACGTATTCCAAAAGCATGAGATTCAGGGTTAAATATGATATTCAATTATCGTTTCTGCACTGTATGTCATTCAAGTTTGACCAATTTCATACAATATTCACCAATCAGCATCTTCGTGTCTGTAGTATTATTGGGTATGTACATGTCTATAGTATTATTGGGTATGTACGTGTCTGTAGTATTATTGGGTATGTACGTGTCTATAGTATTATTGGGTATGTACATGTCTGTAGTATTATTGGGTATGTACATGTCTATAGTATTATTCGGTATGTACATGTCTGTAGTATTATTGGGTATGTACATGTCTGTAGCATTATTCGGTATGTACATGTCTGTAGTATTATTGGGTATGTACATGTCTGTAGTATTATTCGGTATGTACATGTCTGTAGTATTATTGGGTATGTACGTGTCTGTAGTATTATTGGGTATGTACATGTCTGTAGTATTATTGGGTATGTACATGTCTGTAGTATTATTGGGTATGTACGTGTCTGTAGTATTATTGGGTATGTACGTGTCTGTAGTATTATTGGGTATGTACGTGTCTGTAGTATTATTCGGTATGTACGTCCCTCCAGGTATTGGCAGCCACCAGTCCATGCCCATTTACTGCGGGACCAAACACGCCATCCGGGCCTACTCTACCTGCATTTCGGTGGGTGACCTCTTGACCTCTATTTTCTACCTTTTCTTCTCCATTTAACATCTAAACCAACCCTTGAGCTATTTTTTATTGCTATGTAATGTAACTTGCCCATAATCAAGATGAAATGGATGGCATGAATTAAAGGTAGAATGTTAAATCTGTTGTCATTGCATTGATTTCTCTTTGAAGGGCCAACAGTTGCCTAACCTGCATCACTTCTTGATTAAACCAAACCATACATGATATATACACGTTCGTTCAAGTATTATATAAATAGTAGACCTTTTATAGAATTAAGAATTCAATATTTATAATAATTCACTGTATTTCCTACTATATATTGCTGGTGAAAAGCTGCTATCCATTTATATCAATGTTTTATTCGCATCTACCTATGTACTTTATGAAATTATAACCCGTCGTCTTTGTCCTGATGAAGGCCTAGAGCCGAAACGTCAATTTGTTGTGTCCTGTTTTGTGTTTTTCCTTTACTACTAGCCTGTCAACCACTCCCCTTGTTTCACCTTTGATAATCACTGGCCTAGCGATCCCCCCTCCCCCCCCCCTTTTATAATCGCTTATTAATGATGTGGCCACTGCTGGTCTCTTTGATAATTTACATAAATTATATATTATGATTATGATATATGACCTCACAGATGACCCCCGGCCTGGAGTCCGAGATGGGCATTGAGATTGCCGTCCTCTGTCCGGATGCTGCGGACACAGAGCTCGTGTCCAAAATGGACGAAACCAGGGTCATAGGTCACAGCAAGATCAAGGACATGCTGGAGTCCCGGAAATGCTCGTAAGTTTCAGGTCAATGTCAGTCACCTTTTGGATGGTTTGGTTGGTTGGTTGTTGTCTGTTTAAGGCTATTTCTTACACATTTAGGTCATATCAAAGTGATCAAAGTTTGTGGCCAACTAGTTCACACAGAGATGAAAAGGGAACTCACTCTGATATAATCTCACCAAGGTGCACACCCACACCTGACAGCCCAGACTGCACTGTTGTCAATAAATAATGCCACATGCCAGGGGAGACTGTCGCTAAAGTACCGGGTTTAACCCTTTGACTGCGCAGTCCGATTCTAACCCAACTGAAATAAGCATTATGATGAAAATGCATGTGTTCTTGTACATGCCACATACATCAGATTTCAGTGAATTTTAGGCTTTTGGCATATGTCAGTTCACTGAAATCTGATTTATCTGGTATAATAACTGGCAAATCTTAAAGAGTTTGGTGTATCTAGTTATTTTGATAGGAAGTAAACCTAGCATTGAAAGGGTTAAAATAATTTACTGGTGTCTTCCATTGATTGCAGAGTGTCCACCATTACAGACGGCCTGTTTTCCCTCCTGAAGAGAGATGCCATCAATGGCGCCATCCTGCTGGTGGTCAAAGAAGGCGCCCGGTTCCAGGAAATGGAGAGGAAAGACCTGGGCACCGAGTGGCCCGTCCCCAAGGACAGTTAGGCACAGTGCCTTAACCCTCTCCTTGCAGAGTCTAGTTCTAACCAAACATACAAAATCTTCCCAATTTACATGTTCTTATACCAGATATATTCAATTTCAGTGGATGGAACATATGCCAAAAGCCTGTAGAAATAGAAATTTATTCTTTGGGCAAATGTCAGTTCACTGAATTCCGATTGATCTGGTAAAGGAAAAGTAAAATCTTGAAGATTTATTTATAGATAATCTTGTTCCTAGTTTGAGGAACAACCTTAGCAATGAGAGGGTTATGACAGGAAGACCAGGCAGACAGCCCCAGATTCTCACACACCCAGCAGCCTGTCACTGTCACTGTCACATTCCTCTTTGTGCCGACATTGTTAACATGGAATCGTTTGTACCCATGATGAAAATACTTTACTATCACACAGTAATAAATTATATTTTTTCGTTATGATTTGTGCAAATTACATTATTTGTAAAATTATTTTTAAAACATTGGTTGCTGCAATAATTTACAACCTCTACCAATATTACTCTATAAGAAGGCTATATTGCAACTGCTTTGGTCATTAAGCACCCAGGGGTAAGTAAGAGAATAGGCTAGTTAAAAGAATAGCCAGAGTTTGACCCTGCCAGGAACATTTCACAGAGAGATGATTTACAAGGGGAAAAAATCATCTCTCAAAAAAGGTGACAAAGAGATGATTTCCATTTACAGGAAATACAAATCCACTTCCCCTCCCACAATCACAAAGCAGGACACACAAACAAATTGATGGCTACCGCCCATATCATGCACAACTGTGGTCCAGGGAGACCCAGGATATTCTACCACCCTTTGTGTACAAAAGGACTCAGTCCTTCTAGATAGCAAGTGACCCTGAAGTTAGGTACCGCAGTGTAAAACATGGAGGATGACCATAAGTCTGTTTGGACGACAAGCAGGACCAAGACTGAGCTAACAGATACAAAACAGCTATGTGTGTGTGTGCTTGTTAAGGGAGCACTGGAGAGAGTGCTGGGAAATGTAAGATGATAGATAAATCCAAAAGAGAAGAAACAGAAGTAGTGCCCAGCAGAGGCGCCCACCAATCGCCTCGCTCTTTCCAGAGGAAGTTAAGGGCAATATAAATAATTAACGATACTCCAACATGAAAAACCAAAAAGACCCACACCAAACCACAGGTTAAATTGTTAGAATTTATTAATTATATTAATATAATGCGCTCCCCATTCTTTCACTCAAGCACAGAAAAGAAAAAGGAGAGAATATTATGATAGAATTTGACTGATAAGTTATTTATTACATCAAGCTAAAATAGTCCGACAGCAATCGTATAAATGTATTTTTTAAATTTTTGACTGAGGAACTTTTGCCCTGAATATTTGACCAGCAAAGATTTTCAATGTAGGAAAGTTATATAAAGGAACTGGTCATTTTTTAAATTGATAAAATTATTCAATTAGCCTCTTGATGAATTATTGTAAAAGAATACTTAAATTCAAAGCATAATTATAATTATTTTTTTACACTTAGAGTGTACAAGAAATTGCAATGACAAATGTGTATCAATGTGATATTGATATAAACAGAAGGTAAAACAGGAAAATAATGTGAGAAATTTTGAGGATGTAAACCTGGTCCTGATCTTTCTGGTCCTGTTGCAGCCTCTCGTTATCACAGTACAGGTATCAATCAATCAATTGTTCTTGTCCCAATGTGGCGCTGATTTTACCAAAACTGAATCAGTCAATGATTCTCATGTATGCATTATACTTTTTAAAAACTTTTTCAAGATTTATATAACAAAAACTAAAAAAGTTGAAACAAAAAAAAAAGTAATAAAAAACGGAATGGATACAAATCATAGTCATAGTTGTTGTATAATAAAAAGTTGGATAGGAAATGTAAGCAGTAACTTCCCTGAACAGAGTATTGTACTGAACCAGAGTATGGAAGAACTGTACAACTTGGCAAGGGAGTATTGATACAACAATACCATCGTATAGAATACAGATCTGTCTCTCTGAAATGCACAACATTTCTCAGGGAAATCTTTTTTTTTTGTAAATCATTAATTAGATATATTGAACACATGAAGAAAGCTTTCTCTGAGGTAAAAAACGTCATTTGAACATACTCAAGAGTTTCCAAACCACTAAAAATAGAACTGACAGTATCAGACGAATGCAAATGTGTAAAAACAAACTCAATAGATATAAAAAAGATCGAAAATTTTTAGAAAAGCAAAAATCATGCCTGTATCATATATATATATATATATAATATATTATATTATATTATATACATGTACAAAGGTGCAAGGAACATTAATTACAGATCAATGTATAACAAGATGAAATTGTATAAGAAGTTGAATTCAATGAATAGAAAAAGCATTCTAGTCCCAAATGATAAAGTAAGGAAAACCCAACAAGGTCTATTTTTAATTTCATGTTGACCTAAATGGTCACATTTATCATAAAAGCTGAAAAGGGTCAAAATTTCAATATAATATACACCTAGTTAGCTATATATTGCTATATATATATATTATTATATATATCTACACAACCAAATCCAAGATATGGTACAGTCCAGTGAATGCTTCAAGCTGCAATTTTTTAAGGGAACCTAGTTGGCATATTCAGCCCTATTTTTAAAAACCAGCTTCAAATAAAATAATTTAAAAAAAGAAAAGGTCTAAAAAAAAGCAAGCTGGCCCTCCATTAATAAAAATAACTTCTTCAAATACAGCATGCCTTGTTTTAAATGTAAATTACAAATAACACCGATATTCGATATTCTAACAAAGCGTTCAAGTTGAATTTCTGTTACCAGATTCATGGAGTTCTATGGGATCTCAATGATAAAGTTTTATTGATGAACGAAAAAAGAGAGGGTGACAAAAATAAGAGAGAGAGAGAGAGAGAGGGAGAGAGAGAGAGAGAGAGACTGGAGAGCAGCAGAGAGCTAACTTAACATGAAAAGCGTTTTACATGAGATATCTACAACTGATATGAAAACATAATCTCAACAAAAACGTCCTTGACATTCAGTTTAAGAATGGTCTACATTTATCATTAAAAAGAAATCAAAGCTTTTAAAACAAAGAAATTATGATATTATACAAGAAGATACGGTATATGGTTTGGACATTATTCTAGTACATAGGAATACGCCTATAGCACAAGCACAGGAAATGAAACATAAAAAAACAAATGAAAAACAACCACCCCAAAACAACAAAACAAACAAACCTAAAACACACTACGGTACTTGCTCAAATAGAAAAGGCCAATTAGTTAATTCAGGCATGTATATATGATATATAATACGATGACAATGACAGAATATGTTACATATATATTATATTATATTAGCAGACACAGAGATAACGAAAACAACAAGTCGTGCTTTATTCTTCACATCTTCAAAATATTATTAAGTTTTCTTGGTTTTTCGTACAATTCATGCCTGTCATTGTTTGTTCTCATGTCATTCACACCAAGAAACAATATGATGTGACTGATATTAAATTATTGTTAGTCACAAACAAATTCAACAAGAAAAATGACAAAAAAATTTCTTTCCACACTAAAACGATGACACACTAACTGGATATCCATGACATAATGAATATCAGAAAATATGAATCTATTTTAATTTTTACTCCCCTAAAATTCAACGGGTTATCATCATACAGTGTAGCTAATTGTTTTTACCACTAGCAAAACACTTGGTTTTTTTTTCTCTTGATTGAAATTGATACAATTTTTTCTTCATCTTTTCTACTACCAGCAACATTTCATTTATTTGTTTATTTATTTAAATAAAATTTGATAAACTAATCCATAGGATATAATAGTGACTACATTTGTAAATGACTTCTAGTACTAGTGCCGCCCTTTGCGGGTCTACGTGCCGATCTTGACGTTGATGATGCCCTTGGCGTTGAGGGCAGAGAAGAGGATGTACAGGACCCACAGGGTGACAAACACGATGCTGCTGATGATCTTGGGGATCTTGGGTCCACCCAGCTCGGCCCCGATGGACTTGCTCATTCGTCGCAAAACGAGGATGGTGAGGGCGATGACGGCAGCCACACTGTACAGGATGACGCTGAAACCCAGGGTGTCGGCAGGAACACGGAACTCTTCACCCTTTGGAGGTAGAATGAAAAGGAGAAAGCAAGATGAAGGAATAAAATACATAGAAGTGGTGGTGGTATCTGATCACCTCTAGAGCTAAAGTAGTGGTTATCAGAATGGTGTTTATTAGGTCCGGGCGGTCCGACCTTTCCTTCTTAACTGCCGGTCTACTGTTAAGCCATGTGAAAGACCGTAAGCACCGGTGCTAATCCGGTCTGGTCTCATGGTTAAGAAAGACCAGATTGTGATAAAAGACCAGTCTGTAGTTCACCTTCCTGCGATTAAAGACTGCATAGCAGTTAAAGACCGCTGAACAGTCTCTGATAGTTTTGCACTTGGTGGTAAATGGGACTGATTGTGAACTGGACTGGAAGTATGTGTGTGTGTGTGTGTGTGTGTGTGTGTGGTAGGCAGTCACACCACGCATCACTAATAGTATCGCATCACTAATAGTATCGAGTCTACACAGTTTATAGTTGATCTCATTGCAAATTAGAATAGGGGGGATAGGGTTTTCATTATATCAACCATTACTGATCTCAGCGTTGCAATAATGAACACAACCTATGTCCCCTTACGAAATGGAATAGTCTAAGATGCTTTGATGTTATGACTGCTCTGTGGCAGGGGATGGGAAGGTGTGAAACACTAAGATGCACCGATCCAGCTTTCCTCCGGTTAACTGAGACTGGATGGTAGCAAGCCACGGACGGTAAAGACCAGTTTAAAGACAGGTCCACGCTCAGCTCTAGTATTTATGTTGGAAGAAGAGTTGGTGGTTGTGGTAGAAGTTCTAGAACAGGTGAATAGTGTGAATAGTGGTAGTAATGATAGTGTAAATAGTGGTAGAGCTGGTGGTGGTGGCTGTAGTGGTACTGTAGCAATGCTCCTGGTATCCTAGTTCTATTAATGTGATGGTGGTGGTGATAAAAGTGGTGTGACAATTTTAAAGTAGTGCCAGCACCATCAAGCACCATCCGCCGTGATCTCACCTTGGCAGCCCAGTAGATGGATGCCACCACCCACGGAATACCCACGCCCAGGAACACGTTGACCGAGTTACTTCCATTGACGTTTCCCACGGAGCTGTCGGCCGTTTTCTCCATGATGGCGGCAGTCTTACTGGCAAACATGTCGGGCATGCTGGTTCCCAAGGCAACCAGAGTGATGGCGGTGATGCTGTCCTCCAGCCCGATCAGACAACCAAAGATGCTGGCCAAGTCTCCGATGATGGCGGTCAGGAACCCGATCACACCTAAGGAAATGATGAATGTGGGCCAGCCACTGAAGTACTGGGCTGGGGGGATGAAGGCAAACAGGACCTGGAACCAGAAATAATCAAAGTAATGCTTGTTGTCCACGAGACAATTTGGCATTTGATCATTGACATCATAGAATATCACGGTAAACAAACAATAAGCAATGTTAGTAATAGTGGTCCTATCCAGAAGGTGGCAACCATTGTCATTTGTCTGCTTCAAGCTACAAAAACGGGGATAAGCCCCGGGTCCATGGGCCATTGGGCTCTAAATGACTTACTAGTAATAGTGAAATTAACACCAAAAATAACAATATAATAATTCAGCAAGATTTGAATTTTCTAACTTCGCTACACAAAACTGATGGGCACAGATATGTTTCAAACCAAATTATCAAACTCCTGTAAATGTCATCCTTTAAATAAATACATATAGTACCACAAAACCAATCCCCCACAAACGTTGTTTTGCCAATGGCGTATAGATTGAGTGTTCCACAGTACGGCAGGGGTTCTTACTTTCCAGAAAAAGGTGGCAAAGTGAAGAATGTAATCTAGGAAGGTGGCAGTCTCAAGGTCACCTCCGTTGACATTCATGGCTTCCACAAACTGCTGCACGTAGGTCGTCTTGTGAAGTTCCAGAGAGTCAAGGTTAGCTTTGGTCATGTTCATGATACGACTGACGAGGCCGTTGAATTCTGCAAAGGAAACAAGAATGCCATGGCTTGTTACAGAACAGAGTGTTAGCCTGAAATACTTTCTACAACTCCTCACAATCACAATGGCTTTAATACTTTTTGTTCAGACACATACACTACTTCTAAGACACAGCTAAAATATATCTCTATTACAGCGTCATTCAACATGTAGACAGTAAATGCTGTGAAGATCAATGTGTTAGATCAAACTGTTCATCAAGGACTTACATTGTACGATAGTTTTGTGTTATAGCAATGCCAACATGTGTGCTCGGCATGTGACCAAAAATGGGTCCATAAAATGACTGATTTTGCTAGACACAACCGTTTGGTTTTGACAGGAAGGAGCGTGTACCTTCATCATTGACGATGGTCACGATTGTCTTGCTGAGTTTTCCCAGAGTTGCTCCTCCTGTGGTTACTGTCAATTCGACTTGGAAGCTCTCGTCACGTTCTTCTTTCTGAATGACACGGAAGATAAGATCAATAGTAAGCTCTATCAGAAATTTTGTAAAATATTTGCATCCAAAATGATTTAAAAAAAGCAACCAACATGCATAAAGTTTGTGTCACAAAACTATGATTCCTACACTGGGATGGCAAGATAAAATGACAGAAAAGAATCCCAAAGCTAATTGAGTCATTGAGCATTTTTAAAAATCAGAGCAAATACAGAAGTAAATTCCAGACAAATTAAAACATACGTTACTTTCAAACAGAGGTAAATTCCAGACATAAAATATGATTACAACTTACGTTACTTTCAAACAGAGGAATGATGATGTTCTTGGTGGTTTCCTGGTTGTCAAATTCAATTTCACCTTCCTTTCCGGAGTAGTCTACCCCTTCCCGTGCCGTGATGTCCTTGCTTGTCCACTTGACAGAGACGTGGCCGTCAGCTCCATTCATCCTCACCACGGGGATCAGAGCCTTCAGGCCCGTCTCCTTGATCACAAAACTGGGCTTGGCAAAGGACAAAACACCGGGCTCTGTGTGGACAATGACGACACAGAGAAACACATGAATGGGTCGGGCATTTATGGCACAGAAACACATGCATGAGTGTCTACTATAACCATCATGATACAATAAATGTAATCAACACTGATAAATGTAAGCAACACTGATAAACGAACCGTATGAAGGAGAGTATAAGCAAGAAGAATGAAGAACATAATAATAATAATACATCTTTATTGTCCTCAAATAGTGGCAATTTTTCATTTGCTTACACATCAATGTTAAT
>JAUEKZ010215208.1:0-10135 GCA_031471865.1 Melibe leonina
AAAAATTACTTTCATATTTGACTTCAGAGCATTTTAGACTGTTTCATTACAGAAATTCTTATCGAAGCAATGCTGTTTAGATTATGGAAAAGTGCTTATTGCAAAATATCGTGCACCTGCGATCGGAGGTCGGGTTTGAAAAATATTTGTGGCTTTGTCATTCCAGCACAAAACTTCTTTATTTTTGGTAAACATACAGGGAAGTGATATTTGATCATTTTGGGGGAATCTCATCACAATGTCGTTATTCACTTATAGATATTTACCTTCAAAGTGCACTGAAAATATACGCTTTTTACGCTACAGCCGAAATGACCTCTGCTCTTATTACACTGCATCTTTTGGTCGGTTCGTAAAAAAGCGTATTTACTCCCTTTCCTGTCCCTTAAATTTATGATACCACGCATAACCCCTTACAGTCAAGGTCGCAATTGGAGAATTTGCATGCAGTGTAATACATTTGTGGTAAGAACTAAACAAAACGCCCAATGTACACGCATACACACACACACACACACACACTAAAGAAGCCACAGAGATAGAGAGAGGGGGGAATAAAAGATAAAACAACAGGTTCCAATCTTTTGATTGCTCTGGCAAGAAAACCACCTCTAAGTTACAGATAAAGAAAATAGCGAGTGGCAAGTGGTTAGTTTACGGATCGTGCGGTTTCGAACCCAAGTCTTCCATTAATCCACTTGACCTAGGCTTGGAAGGTAACAGGATGGCTAGGAAAGTATTTCTGTCATAGACTAGCATCTTTAATTGTGTTGTGAGATATATACACACCCTCCAAATAACTAAGTGTTAACGACCCTATCCCATGCCGTCTTATCAAAAGACTGCTACTGTTTAAGTATTATTAAGTTTACATCCAGATTAAACAATTTCTGTGATGTAGGCTAGCTCGAAATTCAGTGATGCCAAAAAAGTTGCTTCACATTTTTGGTGTTCTGTTTTGTGGCAGTGTTATTTATAATGGCAACCAACCACTTTGTTAACTGATGTAGGCTAGCTCGAAATTCAATGACACCAAAAAAGTTGCTTCACATTTTTTGTGTTCTGTTTTGTGGCAGTATTATTTATAATGGTAACCAACTGCTTTGTTAACTTCAGTTTAGAAGTTTTCACGCCAATGTCAATTTGCGATAGGACAATGGAATAGAGACGATGGTAACACGTTTTAGTGTGCAACCTAATAACAACCGACGACGGTCAAATATATTGCCAGCATCTTTGTTTGTGGATACGTTGTTGGGTCCAATTAAAGTAAATATTCCTGTCTAGGAACAAACTGAAGAACCAGGGCTGAGTAGGGGTCGAATCTGATACTGTGTACTCATTGTGAAATAGAAAGTGAGACGCAGCTCGAAACCGGTAGGCCTATGTAGCGGGTTTGAACCCCGGCATCCTTAGGCGTTTAAATCGACATCAGCTCGCTAGAAAGCCCTGCCTTTGATATGACCTATATTATGTTAAAAAGAGCTTTAAACAGAAAGAACCCACTAATAATTGTTTGGAAGGTACCAGCCTAACGATGACCATTACGCTTTTTTAGGTTACTGCCGGACATAGGATATAGAGATATTTGAAAATATGAAAAAGATCAAGTGGGTTTTGGCACAAGCAAAATACACAATTTAAAGGCTTATTAAGCATAGACTATTATTTTGATGATTAAACTGTCGTGGAGAGTAAATTCGATTAAAAAGTTTTGTTTATAATAGATTTCTACTACTATTACTGATTTTTTTATTTTTTCCACCTTGATGTAATGAAATGATAAATAGCCTCTGGGACAATAAAGATGTGCAATTATTATTTGTATTCGGTTCATGTGAATTATACCACCTCGTTACTTTTTTTTTTGACAGAGAGAATTTGCCAAATGACAAGTACATCAACACCCACATGGATCTCAACAAATTTGTGCCTCTTGAGCTGTTTTCAAATTTCAATAGAATGAAACCTATCTGCAGTGAAATTAGCCAGATGGTTCAAGCAGTTGAAAGTAAGTTACTGGATTTTATATTGAAGGGGGCTGAGGCATTCTATGATTAGTGCAATGTTTTCTAAGCTTTATCACAAGATGAGATTATTTTTTTCCCCTGAGAGTAACTTGTATGGTAGCTTAACATTTGTCTGCATTTATGATTATTTGATCATGCTTTTTCTCTTTGAAGTCTCTCTGCTCTCTATTATCCATCTCTCAAGCATAAATGTATGGCACGCATAAATACACGCTTTTCTCCTCCACCAAACAGCGTGTCATTACCCGATGGCTACTGTAATTGTAAATCTCTTCTCTGTGGTGTTGGCATGTTTGTTTTGTGAAAGGGGATTTTTATATTTTACGTCAGTCAACTCACTTCTCTACACCTTAGGTTCTGATGTGTCTTTAGCTGTCTGTTAAGTGTACTAAAATAACTCTACAAAAAAAGGAAAATTATACATAGCTTATAGTAATTTTGATAGCTCAGTTGGACATCTATTGCTGCAAAAGTTAAGGCAGTGTGGATAGCAATGGCAAACTACCGCACTATGCAGACTGTACTCCTCTTACCTCGAGTTCAGTTATGGAGCATGGGACTCACTTGACTGTTTTTATATTTAATTTGCATGTAATTTTATATTGATTTCTCTTCATATTTTATATTTCTGTTTCTTTTTAGTGTCAAGCTTGTTAGAATTAAATGAAGACAAAACAAAGGTCAGAATATCTCAAACAAGGAAGACTCTCACACTTCGAGGATTGCCACCAAAAGCCTCTGAAAATGTAAGTTTGAACTGATACATTACCAATGTTTGTGTAGGTAAACTCAGGGGGAATACAATGAATAATCGAAAAATTGTCGTCCAACAAAAATGTGACTTGTAACTTCTGTTTGCAGTCTATTAAGCTAACTATTATTTCATATACACTCACACACAAAAGGAAACTGGTTTAAGTTTATCATAAGATTTTCTAGTCTGGCTCATGAGATTCGAAACATACATATGTATGGATAGAAAGATGAGAAAGTTCTCTTTACTATGACACTCAATTGGTGTAAATCATTACATTGACTGCTGTAAAGAAGTGATTTAGATTAATTTTTTTTGCCAAATTAAATGTTGTATCATTGGTGCTCATTCGATATCCAATACCTGACTGTGTTTAAGGATATACGACGTGTGTTAGAGGATAACGACTGCCCCAGACCGATGCATGTGGAGATGATAACTCTTCAAAAGGCGCCGGTCTCCAACTGGTATGTCAGCTTTGCCACAGAATCAGAATGCTTGGATGCATTTTTCAAACTTCATAATTCCAAAGTCATGGTGGATGGATATTCTATCGGGGTGAGTAGGATGTGTTGACGTCTTCTAGTCGTTTTTGTTGTCCTTTTCGTCCTTGAATTCTCATTGTGTCCAAAACACTGCAGGGTAAATAGTGCTTCTTACATCCTGATGTGTCAATGTTTACATCCTTGTATCCCCTACTCAAAAAGTTAGCACGTGTTCATGGATGTTTTTTCCCCACTTCATTGAAAGAAATCAGCTACAGCTTATTTATAGGTCCCCAGAGTGATGTTTTTCTTTATTTTTTTTATTTTTTAAATTCCAGGTAGTCATTTTTTTACTTGAATTCTTTACTCAGTGGGTTAAACAATTTTTTAAGAAAATCATCAGAAACAAGAAATATCCCATCTTAGCCTCTGGGGAAGCTTCTTTTATTTGTGCATTATCAAGTATGAAGGAAGGATGTTGTGTGGACTTTGGCGATAAAAGCTCTTTTTGTCAAAACTGTAAAGACTGATGTGCCATCAATGCATTCAAATTTTGATTTTTCTTTCTCTCTCTTATCAGTGTTGTATTAAATCATCTGGAACATTAGCTGCGACTGGGTCCTTTCCTTCTCAAGAAGACAACCAGCAGCGCCGTGCCACCCAGCAGACCCACCAGTCCAACCCTATCACGTCTGTCAGTGGAAATATAACACAAACCCCGAGTGCAGTTGTTGCTGGCACGGCCAGCCAGCAGCCTTCACCTTTGATGCAACCTTTCAACCCCATGGCAATGCATCCCGCTTTGATGGCAACGGCAGGGCAGGGCTTGTACTACAATCAAGTGAGTGAGAAAAGTCATGAATGCGAGATTGCAATATGGTCTAATGCCTGCTTTTTATTTCCCTACTTCTTTGTGTAGTTTTCTTTGTTTTTTGGGGTTTTTTTTTGGTGATGCTCAGGTATAGGGCACCATCCTCAGGGGAATAGAAAAATCATATTCTTTGGCAGCTGATAATATCATATTATCCCTTTTCAAATTGTAGCTTAACCCTTGTAAGATGGGGACCAGATTTTACCGGCTTACTCATTCGCATCTCAACCATCCTTGTCAGGCGGGGACCTTGTTTTGCCAGTCTACTCACACGCCTAACACCCATCCTTGTCCGGTAGAGCATGTGTACAGGGGTGGATCTGATTTGATATTGTTTACATTGGAAAATTACACACTGACCAATCTCACTACACACCCAATGTAGTCTTGAATGATGCACCAACCACCTGGTCTCAATAAATTATGCTGTTTGCTCTACTTTCGTGGGAAAAGTCGTAAGGGATCTGTAGGGGTTTCGTAAGGAGAGAACATTTTTTTCAGGAATATTTTGTGAATAATTTGCATAATCTCGATAGATAACACCTTTTGTGGACTTTAAAGAGTGTTTATAGATGTATATAAGTATTCTGTCTATAAATCTAATTAAAAACCTTGCTATTTTGTATTTATTTGAGTTTTTTCTTAGTCCCTTACGATCTTTGATAAAAGCTTGGGGCTTCCCAGACACGCTGACTACGTCATGCAACCTTCAACTTTAATCGCTCGTTCATTATTTTTATCGCTAACGTTAATGATCAAAGACGAACTTAACCACTCCTACCCCATTGCTCTCAAACAGCTGATTTGTGATAGGCAGTATTTTATCGTGTGTTATTGAAGAAGGTGTTTACGAGACTAATTTAAAAAAAAAATTGATTGGCAATCAATTTTCATTAAAACTAAACTTTGTTTCGCAAGGTTATATCAATGAAAATATAATTAATTCAGATAAAAAAAGAGCATATCTATGAAAACATTTTGTGTTTAAAAATCATGGGTTCCTAACAAACCATATGAATGGTTTTCGGTAATCATTGTTTTTAATTACCAACATTCACACAACAACAATAAACATTACAAACCACGGCAAGCTCGCACTGAGGGGTAACGAGTTGACGGGTAGGTCACGGCACGAGCGCACGACGAGGGTTAAGGTTATTTTCAAGTGTGTTTATTTAAATAATACAGAAGTCCAGGCAATCAGTGCACATTAACTCATTCAACCCTAAACTCCTGTCTTATCTATGTGTTGCATGATTCCCCCTGGAAATTTTTGTCACTTTTTATGTGTGGAATTTATTGTATGTATTGATTAATGATTGTGTTGTACCAAATTTGGTCATGGATTATTGAGTGCTGCTAGCGTCTTTGTGTGAAAATGATTAACTTTAGTTTCTGTTTCCCCAGAATCATCAGTACTTGAATATGCCATACATGACTGGGATGATCACACAAACTTGGCCAGGGACGTCGGCAGTGGAACAAGGCCTTGTGAGTATCGAGGCTATTTGTTTGGCCTATCGGAAAAGGAGGGCTCTCACACAACAGGTAGATAAGGCTCTCGTGTTCATTTCGGACAGTGGAATACTTGCGTGAAGTGCTGAAGCTAAATTTCCTCCTGTGTGCAAGCATCAAAGAGTAAAAAAATGTCTGCCCATCTCCCCAGCATTCTCTCCATGCATGAAGTGTTTGAGTTCAAGTTGGACATTTTTGGCAATCCTCCATTGAATAATTAATGACTTGCTTATTCATACTTGCAGACACAATATCTTGAATGTAACCTGGAAATGACTGGGCACTGGTTTGAAATCCCCCTCTGAATTGAAATAATGCTTAGGCATAGCCAGTGTGTTTTACTGAATTTGTGTAGGTCACAAAATTGGCAGTGTCGATTTTATTATCACGTTACTAGAGTTTTTTTATCAGAATGAAAACTTGAAAAAACATTGGATAGTCCTTCTCTAAATAGTTTGATTGTTTTCATTTAGTAATAGATCTCTTTGAAATGAAGTTGGTTTTTAATGAGCTCAGGATTAGGATAAAGTTTGGTTGGATCCTTGAAGCGGTTTATGTATTAATGGATGATTTGCTTGAGAAGAGACAAGTTAATGTTGACAACAATGCACCAAAATACAAACCTGTTGTCGAGTATTACAGGGGTTTCAACCATTCAAGTTTTTTATGATAGTCTCTACTTTGCATTCTGGAAATCTTTGGACTTCTACTTGGTCACAGGTTTTATTCACTGATCTCCATACAGACATTTAGTCCCCCCCCCCCCGCGTTTGAAGCACTGCTCTTAGGTCAGGCTGTAGTTGTTGTATGACAATGACAAGAATGATGGAGTGGCATGATGCAGTTTATATTTGTCATGACCAGACCATATAAGACTATGTAGTATAGGAACATTTGACGGAGACTGTTTTTGTGTCATCCCATTTAGAACTCTGTGTGTTATTCATCATGGGCTGCACTTTGACCCATAGCAAGAGTTTGGTTTCCCTTTTTACCGAGTTTGGCTTTTGCTTGCCCATTGTGTTCTCCAGTTTCCTCAATGCTGATGGTGGTCCAATTGTTGGTTTGAAATCCACTGTTTTGGGAATCCCCTTTACTTTCCTTATTAAAAAAACAACAAAAACCACTCTGTCCTGATTAACTGGCTGAAGTAGGATGGGCCACTCCTTATCAAATAGTCTCAATGTTAGATCAAAACTGTTTTGTGTCAATTTCGAAGAATTGAATGGCATGTCATAGTTTTCAGCTTTTGAATTTGAACTAGATAGAAATATAAGACCTACTCTCATGTGTGAGTGCTTAGCCTGACTGGAAATCCATTTTATTAATGAGTAAAACACCCTGCAGTTTTGCAGGAGAACATTTTTTTTTTTTCATTGTTGATGCACTGTTGTAAACTACAGTTGATGCTTGGTTAATGTGCGTAGCACTAAAAGTAGAACAGAATAGTTTACTTAGCCTATGCATTATTTTTACTTTCATACAAATATCGATTTAATGCTTCTATTTCACAACACCTATAGCTGTACTGTATTCATAGTATTCAAATAATGTTGCTGCTTTTCCCTCCTGTGGCATGTGTAGTGGGAATAAAACTCTCCGTGTGTGTTTGTGTGTGTGTGTGTGCCTTCAAGATTGAATTGAATGTTATTTGTAAAGCATTGTGATCTACACATCTGATGTAAGCAAACACACCCATTTGGTGATTGACTTGTTTTGATAATTGAAATTGAACATCTTTGAAAAACCTCCTAATATCTAGAATAACCTGTCGGCAGGCTCAGCCATGGTTAGATTGAAGCAACACACTTACCAATGTAGAATACAACTCACAGCTGCACATTGCAATGTATATGACCCGTCACGACGACAAACTATAGAAAAAAAGTGAAAAAAATTAACCTACAGTTACTTCATTTACACTGGTAACTCAACACTAGCAACTGTACCTTGTGTAACGAATCGTGGTGATGGGTCACGTATGCGGTATACGACCCATAGCAACACTTTCACATTTGTGGTATATATACAACTCATAGCAACATGCCTACAGTAATCAATTCACGGCAATACATCATATGTTGTATACAGAGCAAAAATAAATGAAATTGAACACTTAATTTTACAAAGAGATGGAGTATTAGAGATGTTTCACACGCTGTTTTGTCAATTATCATTTTTGTGATGGCATGCCAATTTTTTATGCTGCTCTATTGTCGCCTCTCTAGATGTTGCAAGGAGGTGCCCTCCAGCCTCAGCATATAAGGACCCAGTTGCCTCGTTCACACATGATTCAGAACGCTTCTCAACCACGCTTTATCAGGTAAGTGTTTGTGTAGTATTGTCTAATGAAGCTCTTCGAAGGATAAGATGAAGGCCTTGTTCACAATTTATGTACTTTCGTCATTAAAAACATGGGAAATTTTATTTCAACTGTGGTAATAAATGCATTAAAAAATGTGGATTTGAACCCGTAAAATATTCTTTCCTATTGCTTAGTTTAAAATGAATCTATAAATTATGGACCTGAGTCTTTGAGGTGTTGCCTGCATTCTATGAAATTCTGCAAATTAAAGAGAGCAACCTTGTTCTGCTGATACCAACATGATACTGTAACTGTAATTGTCTGTTAACCCTCCAATGCAATCAAACGGCTAAATTATTCACCGGCCGTGAAAACAATGTGCAACTGAGCCGGTCCTTTATTGATCCATATAATTTTTTTCTTTACTTTCAGACCTCAGAGGACACACAATCGGCCAGGCATTATGGAGAAAGGAAGTTTTTTAGAAGGCGGCCATGAACGGTCTTCACAGCAGGCTGCTTTATCACGCACCGGTTCAAGAGGAGTCGATGGAAACAGCAATCCTAACGCAGGCATTCTGTCCAGTATTGCTCGTCGTACTCACACACGAGATGATGTCACCGTGACCATCGGAGGTCATCCAACACCTGGTCAACAACAGCAACACCAACTGGTCTCCTCCGTTATCACTCAGCCCCATACTGTCACTGTAGGACCGACTGCTTCTACTACAATAGTCAACTCGGTGTTGGACAATTCTGCTGCCACGGTGCCTGCTGCTAACCCCGTGTCTGCCGTGCAGCCTGTCCACAACCAACTGATGCATCAACAGCAGCAGCAACAGCATCAACAGCAGCAGCATAGTCACCACCCCACCCATCCTCCTCAACCGCTTATGCCAAATTTAAGTGGAAGTACGTCTCAGACGTCGAGTAACCAGCCTTTGATTACCCAGCCTCAACCACTCCGTCACCAGTCCCACTCACACCACCACAGTCAGCCCCCTCCTTCCATTCACCACCAACACCACCAACATCACCACCAGACTCAATTTCACGCCCAACCCCATAACCAACACCAGTCTCTTCCTGTATCTGGTAACCAACAGCAACATTCATCGCAACACCAGTTACCGCCTCAGTCTGCCTCTCATCATCCTCATCACCTCCACCACCACCACCATCATCACCACCCGCACCAGCAACCCCCCATGCATGCACCGTCCCACCAACACCATCACCACGGCCCCCTGCCTGGTGACCTCCACCACCACCCCCCCTATCCATCGCATCACAACCAGCACATGGGAATCCTGCCAGGCCAGCACCACCAGCCACAACAGCCGCATTCGCACCATCCCATGTTGTCCTCCAGTTCACATTCTCAGCAGCAGGCTCAAAATTTTGTAGGACGTGCTGATCCTGGGAATAACAGGTAAGGTCTCATCGGGTGGGCCTATCTTTAATGGCCTATTTGATTTGATTGGGTACAATGATTTAAATTGAATATCCTATCAACTTATCTACCCCTGGGCACTGATATTTGACCTCAGCTGTTGAAAGTGCCCTGTAACTCAACCAAATTAAAAACTTGAGAGATGATTATCTATTATTCATGCGAATCATCTTTTTGGAAACTTCTTATGACATCAGTGAAAACTGCCCTAAAACTCTCAACAAGGAATGCAAACAAAATTTTCCTTCTAAAATGCTTATGAAGGAAAGATCTATCAATTCGTATAACTTACTTTTAAAGAATATGGATTTGAATTTTTAGTCTTCACTGGCTACATTGCATTGAATGTTAAAACAGATTAGAAACCAAAATCCTAATCTATTATTTTCTTCACCCAAAAATGAAATATGTATTTTCTTGTGTATTTTTCCAACTCAGGAGAAACAAGAAGAGAAGAGAGGATACGAATAATGTCAGAAATGTGGTGAGTACAGACTATCGTCATTGCACTGATCATAAAACTTGGGCTGTAGTTATATTTTGCATGTATTTTTTGTTAAACTTGATTGAGGTCTTGATATCCCAGATGTCCAGCTATTATAGAGTTAGAGCAAATCATGCATGGATTTTAGAAGAAAAAAATGTTTTGTGTCTCTCTTTCAAATAAAATAACTAAAAAACCAGAGTTATCTGCCAATAGTCAGGAATTTATTAGCTTTT
>JAUEKZ010215208.1:10235-22685 GCA_031471865.1 Melibe leonina
GTTTTGTGTCTCTCTTTCAAATAAAATAACTAAAAAACCAGAGTTATCTGCCAATAGTCAGGAATTTATTAGCTTTTGTGTTAACCGGTTTGAAACCTGTGGGCCATGTGGTTTATTTTTTATGACTTGTCACAAAACGAAGCTAAGTTTTTGCTTGTTTGTTTGTTTATTTTGTTATATTGTTAAGGCGCGTTTGTCTTGATAAAGACCTTTGGTCGAAACATCGCTTGTTTTGTCTTAGTCATAATATAATGGCCTATTGATCACTCCCTTTGTTTCACCTTTGATAACCACTAGCCTAGCGATCCCCTGTCTTTTACATCTTTTATAGTTAGTTGGGGTGGCAAAAAAGGCGTTAGGTTTATGACATAGAGACTGTTAAATTGTAGATAATTGAACTTGGGGTACACTACTCAAAATTTTATTCCATTATTTGTAGAAAGCTATTGAATATGTAAGTAACGAATGAAAGTTATGATTTCACACAAATTATGTCTGATGCCTTTTCCCCAGAGAGGCGAGCGCCCGTCAGTCACCCGCAGTAATTTCAGTTCTCAAGTGCCACCTGTCCCAGACAATTTCACCATGGAAGCCCATTCTTTCCCTCCGCTGCCCGGGGTTTTGGTAAGAAATATTTCAATCTACTTTTCCTAGCCGTTTCATGTGTATAAAGACATAATGAGAGCTTTGCTGGACATGAATGATCTCACACAAATATAAACAGTCAGTTTTGTCAGGAACTACTTGTGGAAAAAAATTTATGCTTATGAAATCAAATCCAGGGACATGTCACATGTCTTGAATGAGAATGCTTATCTAATTGAAATGTGCAAGAAAATAATCAACCAAAAATTATAAACTTTTTCATTCGCACTGTGATGATAAATTAGGGAAATTCCTCTTAAAGTCAAAAGTGTCCCTCTTCCTGTTAAATCTCTTTTTTGTTGTTGCTGACAATGCATCTTGATTATTATTTATTTTCCTCGCCTTTGAAAGTTTTCTACAGTCATTGCTCGTGTTTAAGTTTTATCTCATGACATATCACTTTATTTCTTTTGTAGCAAAATATGCCCTCTTCAGAGACTTCCCAAGAGAACCGTATGATGCATTCAGATATTGTCAAGGGCGTAGCTCGCGTGCCATCCCTGAGCTCGAATGCGCCACCTCCTTCAGCGACGAGAAGCACATCCTCTTCCACACCAAGCCCTGTCCCTGCACCGCCCTTGAACACAGCCCACGTGATGACCATGGGGGCGATGCCGGTCATTGCTGACCCGTGTCCAGCGGTGACTGATGAAGCAGACTCGATGGCAGACGAGGATATAGCAAACTTATCGCAGGAGGATGCGGATGTTGATGCGGGCGTCATGGAGGCTGTGGCTACCGTGCCCCGACAGCTTCATCATGATCTTCAGGTCACTGCTTCTTCATCTGACCCTGTTGTTATGCCAACAGTTCAAAACAGGTGAGACTCAATTGCTATGCTGCCTCACTTACATGCCCTGCATGGAGTTAATCTGTAGATTACCTTTTCTCTTTCAGAAGCGCTATGATTCTACAGTACACCAGAAAGCAAGCAATGTGTAAACGAGTCCCTCCCGGCTTTGAGTCTTACAACCCAAGAGTCTTAGTCCTGGGTTGCACCCTCTCTCTAGACTAAGCACATCAAGGGAAAAAAATAAAAAAATTCTGATGGTTTGGAATTTCACATATGTACAAACTACTCAGTTAATTCTTAGTACGAGAAAGCTTTTAATGCATTGACTTTTCTGATAATATGCTTGGAAATTTGACCACTGGACAATGCAAATTAGGGTTAAGGCTGAGTGAGTTAATTCCGCCCTGTGTGGAGGGGCGTCTGTCACAGTGACAATGGATAGAATACTCCGACCGTTTCATCCAACGTCTCGTAAAAGCCGAGTAATGGATGGGGCAGGGTAAGGGGCCCCAAGGTAGCAGCCAACCACTTACCCCCACCGCCGCGACCGCGGTCCGCCAGCCGGACCCCGGTGCAGAGGCGCCGACGCGAACCGGACGACGATGTCCATTAGCCCCCGGGATTCCGTGAAGGGAAGGTGAACGTTCTCGCTCGCCTCTCACCATGGGGGCGAACAAGCGCCTAACAGCGGTCGTATAAGGTCTCCCACCCTGGTTTCCAAACCGCCTTCGTGGCAATCCCGGAATAAGTCAACCCAAAATAAGCCCCGGAGGATGCCGTGGTGACGAGCGGGCGTCTGCGCTCGCTCTGAACCAAGGGGCAGACGACCGCCTAAAAACGGTCATCCCAGGCTCTCCACCTAGGTCTCCGAACTGGCACCAACGTGTCGATCCCGGAGTGCCACCCCCGTTAACCGATTTGCCCTCAGATGGGTTTTGGCTTTAACCAAACGAAGCTACTAGTGAGTTAATTAATGTGCTAGAACACAAATCTCTCTTTTCTCTAATTCCAAGGAGTGTGAGTTTAACCCTAGGCTCCTCGGATTCCACTCAATCTTCCTGCATTTTGAGATCTAAGATGTCTTTCTTTAACACGCCAGCATTTTCTCTATTAATTCATAATAGTCTCTCAAGGAATCTGCTCTTATTTTGTTAACCACTCTCAGGATTGTGCGGTATTGAGAACTGAAGGTATTACCCTATCTTTCATATTGCTGCTACTTGAAAAAATAAATTAAAAAATAATTTATGTGCCCACTTATTTGCATGAACTTTGGTTGAAGTCAGGAATATGGAAATGAGGTGATTAATTGTTCAGGAAGTTTTTAAAGTTATTTCCTTCATGTTTTACTATTATTATTATTATTACAATGTTTTTATTCTATCCATTCCAACAGAAATATAAAGACGAATAGCTGTCCTGCTCCTGTCATTTCAATGCCTCCAAACTCGGTTCATAAAAGCAGTGATACTCACCAGGCCTGTGGGAATACCCCAGTAATTCAACCTCAAAGATCTCAGAATCAAAATCAGAATCTGCCGGCGTCTGCTGCACACCAGGAGCAATACCAACAACAGCAACATAATATCCTCCAACACTACCAGCAGCAACGCCATTATGAGCAGCAACAAGATAATAGCAAGGTGAGAAGCTGAACAACTAGAAAATGCACTCAACGCTTTTCATTTTCCCATTCATTTTATGTTTCAAAATTATCCCTCTTTTCTTTTCTGTTTTTCTTTTTCTTTTTCTGTTTATATGTTGTTTTTTAAAAAGCTTTTTTGTTTAGCTGTCTCTATCATATTAAACCAAAGAGACAATTAATTCAGTGTTTTATTCTTATTTTGAAAAGGTCTATATGAGGCTAGGTGGTTGAAATTGCTCTGTAAAGAATTTCAAATTTTCATTTGGCATTGCTAAATCATATTAATTTAAAGGGCTGTCAGTCATTTGTTGGATTTATTTATGTATATGGTTTTTATTTGTGTGTCTGAAAAAAACCCCCCAACAAATTTCTTTTCTCAGGAGAGGCCTTCATATGCTCAAATTTTGCAAAATAAACGCGACGCTGCAGCCAGTGAAATGGGCATGGTTGTGACAGGCATGAACACGACTCCTCCGTATCCCCCAAGCAGTGCCCCTATCTCAAACGGTCCCAACGGCAGTGCCACAGGACAGCAACCACCTCCAATTCACCAGAACAGTAGCTATTCTATTTCTGGCAGATCTAACATGAATGCGAATAATGCCTTCAGGGAGCATGGGAACTATATGCCCAGTCAGGGGTCAAGGCCGTTGTCTCATCGGCCACCAAAGGATGCCGCTAATGCCATGCGACCAGAGGGCCCTCAGGCGAGAGTGCCCAGTGGGAGGAGAAACTCAAAGGAAAATCGTGTTCAAGGAAATAAGCTTGATCGCAGAAAGTCGGAGAGCAGACTTAAATGATGTAGTGCATCCTTAGTTTGTGTGAATATTGCAGAAAACATGTGCTTTATATCCAGCTCTGGACTGGTTTGAGAGCAGGATGATGATTCCTATAGGAAACATGTAGAAAATCTTATGGACATGATGTGTGGAATGATCATAACATACTTTGTATAGCAACCATGGAAAATTCCCTTGTCTTGAATTGTTTTTTTTGTTTTTTTGGTCTTAATAGACATGACCTATCTAGTTTCAAATAAATAGATGATAATAGAATAAATAAAATCCCGTTATTCGCCTCCAAAGGGAAATTAGTCTTTCGAACATAATCCAAGTGAAGACTGGGACATCCTTGGCGTCAGTCCAGAGCAGTGATGCATTTTGGGTGAGTGAGATAAAGCGCCCCACCCAAGGACACAAGGTCAGTCAGTGATTGTGTTATTTTTAAATTTTTGGACAGGTGGGAATATGAAACCACAGCGTCATGCACTGACTTCCATGACCATCTATGCTTGACACTGCAGGCTGCTGGGAGGTGTGATAGCCGCTTGACCACTGACTTCCATGACCATCTATGCTTGACACTGCAGGCTGCTGGGAGGTTTGGTAGCCGCTTGACCACTGACACCTCATTACAATATCCAAACTGTGGGAATTAGAATTAAATCTCCACATGACAGTCTCTCTCTACATAAAGAATTTCTTTATTAACCCATTGTTAGTCAATGTGCCGGCGTTCCCCCGATGTGATTTGGAAAGAGCACAGTTGCCATAGGACTATTTTGTAGTGAAACTGCGCTTTTTTATTGGTTTTTACCCAAAGGACTTGTGCCCGAAAGTGAAAGCTTTTCACAGCTGGCAATGTGACGATTCGTTGCTTATATGATTTTGTAAAATGCCGCCCAATGTTTGTTGACATAATTAGTAACTCAAAACCAACACTGTCTTTTTCTTAATTGATTGTGGGATGAGCACAATTGGATACTTTTTAACATTTGAAACTGTTATTCTGGTTGACTGTGACCTTGATGTGTGAAAGTGCTGACAGTGACGATGATAAGTCAATGAGAAATGAAGGCTTGTTTATTGATATTAACAATTGAGTTTTACATGTATAAGATAACAAATATGGACAATATATTCAGTATCAAATTAAAGAGGAAATACCTCTTTATTTATTCATAACACAATCAGTTCATTGCAAACTTTATGATTAAATAATACCCACATTCTAAAGGCTGTATCTTTGCAGGAAAATTTAATTCACCTTTTGGTTGTAGAATTTGGTTTTAACTTTTATTTATTATTAACTAGTAATGGGTGAAGGATTCAATCACTATCCACATTCTCATCAGTAGGACGTGTTTGTCAAGACATTTCACTGACATTGTTAAATTTTTTCAATTTATTTTAGTCATATTGTCTCCACCAAACAAATATGCCATTTGTCCGTTTATACACATTGTTTTCAGGGAAAACAAATTTCATGCGACTCATTTTGTCCTAATTTGTCATACCATACAGAACTGTATGTAAATTGTATTCATAAGGCCGAAATACTCTTGCCAGTCTTTCTCGGCCATGCTTATGATGTGATGAGATATTAATTGACAAGAGAACTCTGTATCTCTTGAGGGTTGGAATAAGTTCTGCCGCATGTGATGTTATGGTTTTTGTATTTCATATTTAGTTCATTTGTGATTGATGTTAGTATATTATAGAAACATCACCAAGTCTTTCTGTAAAATGTATCTGGTATCAAGCTATGTCTGTTGTAAAAGGTCTTTTAATGATTTTTAATTGTGAAGTACCAGGGGTGATCAATAGGGTGTTTTTTTTTAAACAGTGTAAGAAAGAATAATGCCACAATCTTGAAATGGGCTCGGTGTAAGATACAGACTGATGGAAAGCACAGACAAAAATTGCTGAACATCCGATGATGAATTAAGTTTTCACACTCGTTTTTTAGCCTGTACTTAGTAAGCATGTTTTACAATGTTATTTTTTTAAAAGCCAAAATGAAGAAAAGTAGACAAAGAGCTCTGTCAACATGTCTCCATCTCCAGGAGAAAACCCTGCCCTGTACTCAATGAAATGTCAGCAGTCTCTGGAGGCACCTGCCTAAACTTGGATGTTGTTTAATACCGGTGCTAGAGAATGTAAAGTTGGTCACATGTCCATCTTTGCCCATCCTCCAAATAGCAAGTCTGCAGAATTTGTCTGCTGCAAGTGACCTGACATCAAGATGAAAAATCTTTACCGACTGCCTTCTAAAAGGCTTGCACTGTCATAAAGGAAGGTTTTTTAAGAAATCTGAAACTATATTAAAGGGAAAATGCTTTGACAAACAAAGGAAGGATTTTTTTTATGATTCACGACAATGCGCAACTCAAGTGTCTCTCAAACTGCTGAGGATATTCAGCATGAAACATTGTCCCATCCACCTTTTTTTTTCCTGTCATAGTTATTTTAGACACCTCCCGAATTCAGTCACCTTCCGAGTGGAAAATTTGAGAAAAGATGTGGACTTAAAAAAAATGAGGTAGAATGCTTTTTTGAAACTCAAAATGTGTCACTCATTTTTTAAGAACTTGGAGGTGACTCATCCATGGGATAAATGTGTCGTTATACGTTTTGGCTTTTGAGTCTATTGAGATGTTAATACCTTGCCAACAGACTTCAATATTGAGACATTATTCTTCTCTACTCTGGTTAAAAACTTAATGACTGCCCCTTGTAAACTGGATTTGTGACTGGGAGTGAAAGGAAAACATGAATGTCCCAATTTAATCAGAATCCTATCTTATGATTGATTGATCGGGTGAAGTTGATAAATGTTTATGATTTACTGTTTTCATTGTAGATAATTATTTGAACAGTTTCTCACTTTCCTTATTTTAAAATTTTTTTTTTGGACTTGTTTGATTTTTGGGAGTATTGAGTACGGTATTTAATTAATGCAGAGATTTGAGTTTGGATACATCTGGTCCCTGGGTGGCCCTGTGCAGTCCTTGTGGCTGTAGGTGACACACAACCGTGTCTGATGACTGGTCTGGAATGCACCGATATGTATTTATGATGTAGATGATAGTTTTATCAGGCTACCATGGGAGACAACTCACGTGTCAGACGTGTGATTACTGAATGAAATACATTTTCTACTCTGTTGAAAACGTGTAGAAAATCCATTGTCTTCCTGCACTATTTGGGTTGTGGCTGTTACTGTTTGGGTAGGGTTTAGTTATCTTTTTTTCTGTCTTGAGGAATGATTTTTATCTGTGTAAATATCTCTCTGTGGTATGTATCATGTATGTATGTATTTTTAAATTTTTTTTTAGGGATGATGTTTTTTTTTTTTTAAATTCTGTACATGGCATCTTATGCTGGGGTCTCTGTTTTTGTTCTGCTCATGTCCTCTCCTTTGTCTTGCCTTTTAGCGTTGATTTAACCCAAGCTGTTAAAAGCAGCCCAAAACTCGTTGTAAACAAACAAAAAATAAAAAAAGCGGGTCTGAATTATGGATTGTTGGTTTCATTGTAAAGAAAGCCAACAATGGGAGCACAGCACAGTAAATTAGTAATTTCCACATTGTAATACGATACTATTATTGATCACAATTTTGTGATTTGAAGTTGAATGGACTGAAAACGATGTGGATCACAGACAAATATTCCTTGCAACAAAAAGTAGGGATCAACACTTTAGTATGTAGTTAATTTAGAAATCGGGTTGATCTGGTTTTTTTTTTTTTAATGTGTAGAAAAAATAGGCTGGAATTAAACAAAACTTTTCCGTTCCCCATCAATGGATGCTGTGAGTAGTGAGTAGACAATCAAAATGTCTCCATTGCCACAGGTAAGACAGGCCAGCCAAAAAAAAAACAAAACAAAAAAAAATTAATAAAATAAAACCCTAACAACTGCATTTTCAGTTTTCAACAATGTTCAAATGATCTGCAAAAATGATATATCTTGCAAAAATTCAGATTCTCTGCCTTTGATGTGTATTTGTAATATTTATGTCTGAATCTGAAATGCTGCAATTTATTTAAGTTTAAGGAGGAACTGCTGTATGGTTTTTCTTGCACCTTATTGTGAGGCTTTAGGCTATTGACTGAAACAGTTCCCGTTGGCCTCTCCGTTTTGAAATGTGTGAATACCTCGTTGTTCCCAATTGGTTGTTGTGGGCAGAGGATGCTTTAAGAAAGATGTCGCCAAATGTATCTTGTATTTCAGATTTTAAGTTTCCGATTCAGATTTTTTTGTTTTCATTGATGTGAAAGTTTGATTGTTGAGATGAACACATTGATCATCATTTTCAGAAATTAGAATGTTGCATGTTTTGTAGATGGCTTTCATTGTATGGGCTTATAAAAATTTTAAGAAAAAGTCAAGAGGAGGTGCATTCATTTGTTTTGTTTTCTTTAGTGTTGAAATAAACAGTTTTTGCTTATACAAATACTAAATGTAAGTGAACAGTTTGGGAGGTGTGTGAGATTTGTGTGCTAGAGGTGACTGACCTAAACAGCTGAAGTCAATAAGTTTTGAAAAGTCAGGAAGTCTTGCTTTGCTGGTGTAGCTGTATTTGCCCTCACTCCTATGCTGCAGTGTTTTGGTGCTCCCACATGTGTCATCCAAAATGCAAAATGCAATATATTTCCATGAACCTTTCAGGATCTTATCTTGAGTCAATTTCACAGTCAGGCTTTGTGAGTGTATAGTATCCTACTAAGTTGTAGCGCATGCTCCAGTTAATGTAAAAAAAAAAGATTTAACTTGTAATTTAAAGCTTTGCTGCCGACTCTCATTGCAATACACTTTGAACGATGGGTAGAAGCAAGTTTCTAAAAGTGAAAGCAGTGAAAGCCGTCTGTGTCCATTCTCAATCTCCCTCTGTGCAAATCTTTCCCTTGCTGATGATTTCTCCAGCCAGTTCAAACCTCATAACCATGAACACTCCGATACATACCTAACCCTCATTGAGCTATGGGATGCAGGTGCATAAAGCATCTACTGTACTAGAACTAGGCCCTTCATTTCTGGGGAGGTGCACAGACGCCCAAATTGTTAACCACTCTTTCAATTTCAACCCTTTTTTTTCCCATGGAGCAACTTCAA
The DNA here is from genome assembly GCA_031471865.1 of Melibe leonina. Lineage (NCBI taxonomy): Eukaryota > Metazoa > Mollusca > Gastropoda > Nudibranchia > Dendronotidae > Melibe > Melibe leonina. The sequence continues at coordinate 19,215 of JAUEKZ010215208.1, forward strand.
CCTGAGTCTGCTTCTCTGGTCGAGATAGTGTTTTATCTCTGTAGATGTTTTTCATGAAGCAAGACTATAAGGAGTCTGGAACGCTCTTATGCAATCGCTTCATTTTCACAGGTCTTCTAAAATATAATTTTCTCAGATTCCCAGAATTTCCAGATGTCTCTCAAATGTGAAAGAATACCACCCGCCTAAAAAAAAACACACCAAAAACTATAACAAAGAAGAAAAAAAACCCCCAAAATACCACAGACCCCTCATTTTATTTAACCGTAACTAGATATTCTACAAGTCTATCTTTTAAGAGTCCCTCTTACATTTCAAGGCTCAGCAGGATAGGACTATATAATTATCTCTATGCAGTCCTGCTCTCTCAGCAAATTATTTCATCATTCTACATGAATGAAATGCAGTCTGAGTCAGGGCAGGTGCAGGAATTGTGTGTCCTCGACTCTCCGACTCTTTCTCTGTGTCCTGTATGTGAGCATGACTTACAAAGAGACTGGCCTGAAATGTGTGCTGCTTTCTTTGATTGCAACACTGCTGTGTCTATCTCAGACTCTCACAAAGACAGCTCAACTGGTATTAATTCGTAATGTGCTGAGATCAAGCATCTCACGTGGACACCTCCCAGACTGTCAACTCTTAAACCTTTCAATGCTTAAGTTATTTCTCAAACTGCTACCTAACTAGACTCGTCATCAAAATCTTCAACAAGGGCTGTTCTTGCACCAGATAAATCAGATTTCAGGCTTTTGGCCTATGTCAAGTTCACTGAAAACTGTTTTATCTGGTATAAAAACAAGTAAATTTTGAAGATTTTGCATATTCTGTCACTGTCTTGTTAGAATTGCATCCCGCGGTGAAAGGGTTATTCGATAATATTATACACACAATGCACTGCACTCTGTCCTCATGGCTGCCAGTCAGTGAATTTGTCCTTGAAGACGTTTTTGGTCTTAGAAATTAGATTCTCAGATTCTCATTTGGAGTATGGTTTCTTTTTTTCTCATTTGCAACTATTACTGAAGCTGTGAACTGTAAGAGTAAGAGAGTGTGTTGGACTAGTCTATGGGTAGCAGTAGTAGATTCGTTTGGATGGCTAGCAGATGAATGTCATCCTGTGTCAAAACAGCTTGACTGGCTCTCACATGGTTACCACCATATGGTGCATTGTTTTATTGAAGGGGGGACAACACAACTTTTTTGTTTACCATGGCATACCATTGCAATTCATGATCCATGATAGATTCATTAGCTAAATTATATCCATGATAAATGTGCGATATGTGTGGTGTGTCTGTGTCAAATGCTTTATTACCAAACTATGAATATCCTCTGACAAAAGTTACCCCCCCCCCCCATCCCATTAAAAAAAAAAAAAAAAAAAAGCACAAAAAAAGCAACAAAAAAACCCCAGTTAAAATAAAATAAAAAGAATAAAAGAATGAAAAAAAAGAAAGAAAAATATAATCATAGAAATTAGAAGTGAAAATATATCGTGGCAGTTTGGAATGGCTTTCTAAAAGTAAGTGACATGTTGATGGGTGTGAAAGTATGTATATATCTTCCTTCATTTCATGTTGAAGAAGAATCTACAGTATGTACAGTGGAAGCCAGCCTCAATAGAGTCTTTGTGATTGTGTCTCTGACCTCGTTGAATGCAAACTTTGGTTACATTTTTTTACATGCCGCCTTGTTGATGAATGGAGGGGGTGCCCACTACTGTGTCTATATTCTTCTAACGTCCATTTTCACTTTGTCACTTTGTTCCTCGTCATTGTCATTGTAGGAAGCCTTCATAATTTATGTACCTATCCCTATACATCTATTTACATATTAGTTCTGGTTTTATTCTAAGACAACTCCCACCCGCCTCCATTATTACCTCTCCACTTCCGAGTTTGTTACAGGATGTGTTGCAGAGAGAGTCAATCATTTGGGAGTGTGGGCACCCCCCCCCCCTCCCCCCTGTCTGTTAAAACACTCCCTTTATTTAGGGAAGCAATGAGCGTAGAAACTGCTTGCATGTAACTGTAACTGTAATGTGTTGTTCATGAGAAAGGCCTGATTATTCTTGAGCCATTTGTTGCACTCTACTAAACCATCACCTTAGGATAGGACGTTGGCTTGTGGTCAACAAAACAGGGTTTGGTTTTGCCCAGGTGTTTGTTATAAGGTGGGTTTATTGATAATGATAATGAATACTTTGTGAATTACTTATATTTATAGGTAAAAATAAGCCTCTTCATTGAGCTTTCCTACATTGTAGTGTTCTTTGATGTTTTTCCCAGGAAAATATTGACCGTGGACTCTTTCACCAAAAGGACATTTTGTGGTTACACTTTGTCTGCTAAAGACACCAAAACCTTCAAGATTTGCCTGTTCTTATACCAGATAAATCAGATTTCAGTGACCTGACATATGTCAAAAAGCCTGATTATCAAGCTTTTGGCACTGAAATTTGATTTATCTGGTATAAGATAACGTATAATTTCAATATTTTGCATATTTTAGTTGGGTAAGAATCAAACCTTGCAGTAAAAGGGTTAACGAACTAAGGCTAAGTTTGTAAGAATTATTTGCATGGAGGACCTGTGTGCGTATTTATTTGGATTGGATCATCCATTTGCATGTCCAGGTCTCAAAACGAATCAAGCTTCCTGTCAGTGTCATTGTCTTTGAGGAGTTTGGGTAAGGTTTTGTGCGTTTTGTTGAACATTTACCGTTTTTACAGTTTTGGTTCTATCTAGTTCATTGGCTGCGCTTTATTTACATAGATTTTTGGACGTTCTAAATCGTGTATTAAATTGATGTTTCCATTGATGCTAAATTTGACTTTATTCTGTCGATGTGTTAAAGATTCATTAACAAAAGAATATAATATATGACCACTCTATTTTTGGGACACTCTGTAGAATCTCATTCCCTTTGAAACCATTACACAACTCCATACAAAAAAAATATTGCAATCTTCATGTTTCGAATTTATTGTCATGAGCAAATGGTTTTGGATATTGTTTTATTATCATCCCCGTGTGAGAACTTTTTGTTTCTTTGTTTTGTTTTGTTTGTTTTGTTTCAGTTTTTTTCTCTAATAAAATTCTCCCAGGTGAAATGCATAAGAAATTGATTTTAAAATTATCTTGCTTTGTTCTCATTCGCATTACAAGAAGGAAGTTGAGGATGGTGACATTGTGGTATTGATAACAATAATGATAATCAATAATTCATTATGCCAGTCATCGAGGACTTTAAAATTCTGGAGCATCCTGTTCAACCATTGAAATCTTTCAAAACCGGATCTAAATTTTTGCTTTCAAATCAAAGTAACGCAAAACTAAACTGAAACTAAAACGTCCCTGGCAGGGTCAAGGTCTGGCCGGCTATTCTTTTAATTGCGGGCGGTTGGCGGGCGCCTCTGGTGGGCGCTACTTCTGTTTCTTGTCTTTTGGATTGATCTATCATCTTACTTTT
>JAUEKZ010215252.1:0-7500 GCA_031471865.1 Melibe leonina
CTCTCTATCTCTTTCTTTCTCTCTCTCTCTCTCTCTCTCTGTCTTTCTCACTCACCCTCTCTCTCTTTCTCACTCACCCTCTCTCTCTCTCTCTTTCTCACTCACCCTCTCTCTCTCTCTCTCTCTCTTTCTCTCTCTCTCTCTCTCCATGGAGCTAAACTATACTATTATTTTCGTGGGGGTTTTTCGTTCTGTCTGTCCAGAGGAAGGCCTTTGGCCGAAACGTTGACTTCATTTTGTCTTTGTCTCTCTCATGCCTGTTACGTATAACATTTGTCTTCCATATTACATCATCCTTTTCCCCCCTTCCTTCCTTCTCTCCTTCCTTCCTTCCTTCCTTCCTTCCTTCCTTGCTTCCTTCCTTCTTCTTTTAATGAACTGACTGACTGGACTGGAGTATTACTGCCATTGCGCATTTTTACGTGGTCGATTACAGAGCTCCTAAACTTAACAAATAACCACACATCCATCCATCAATCCATCCCTCATTCCACCAATCCACCCATCCATCCTCCAATCCATCTATTCATCTATCAATATATCCATTCAACCATCAATCCATCCATCCATCTATCAATCCATCCATACAACCACCCATCCATCCATATATCAATCCATCCATACAACCACCTACCCACCCATCCATCCATATATTAATTCCATCCTTACAACCACCTACCCACCCATCCATCCATATATCAATCCATCCATTCATCTATCAATCCATCCATTCAACCACCTACCCACCCATCCATCCATCCATCAATCTATCAGTCCATCCATCTATCCACCCATCCATCCATCAATCCATCCACCCATCAAATTGCACCTATTGTCAACTTACTGTTCAAATGACACTTGGTATCTCCGATGCCATACTGAAAAGGAGGCACACATTCACACTGGTTGGTTACTGGGTTACACAGCGACTCTCCCAGCGTGCAGCGCGTATCACCACAAAGCGGCCCACCATCTGAGAGCAGAGACAATGCGGAAGAAGTTTGTAAAACAGTATTCATTGAGATTAGCAGCTCAAAGAAGCTTAACCCTTTCAATGCTAAGGTTATTTCATAAGCTGCTAACTAGATATCAAAACCTTCAATATTTACCTGTTTCTTATTCCAGATAAATAAGATTTCGGTGGACTGAAATATATGCCAAAAGCCAGAAATTCAGGCTTTTACCATAATATATCAAGTATAATAACACGTTATTTTTAAAGAATTTGCATATTCTGTTTGGTTAGAATTAGGCCCCGCAGTGAAAGGTTTAAGGAACACCCCCTCCTCCAGCCCCCCCCCCACCAATCAAAGCAAAATCAAAAACAAAACAACAACAAAATGGCAACATTAAAACTAAATTAAAAAATTAAAAAATATGACAACAAATTGTAATTAAAAATGCAACTATGGGGTCTAATTCGGACCCAATTGAATATATAAAATCCTCAAAAATGTACGTGTTCTTATACTTGTACCAGATTAATCAGATTTCAGTGAATTGAAACAGGCAAATATTGTAGATTTTAGTGTCCTTAACGCTGAAACTGTTATGGTTATTAATCACGTCATAGGTTATTAAATAACCGTTTGTCTCACGTTAAACACATTGTGCCACAAGACAAAAACAAACAAAAAACGAAAAAGAAACGTGGATGATTTTCCGAAAACATGATACTCAAAAATCGAATATTTTGGTTATCTAGAGTAGCCTTTTGACCACAGGCTACAGATTTCAGGCTTTTGGCCTCTGTCAGTTCACTGAAATCTGATTTATCTGGTATAAGAACAGGCAAGTCTTAAACTTAAAAGGGATTTTTTTTTAAAGTCAGTAGTCAATGGCTCTATATACATACTATTATTTTATTATACATTGTTATTTCAATCAATTAAAGTCTTTGGGTATTACCGGTACACTAAAATTTACAGTAAATAAAAACTTAAGTAAGTATTAGCAAAATTAAAAATGACGTAAGTAGCAGCAAACCAGCTTCCTGAACACTTTTCATACTTCCATTTTGGTTGCTTTCTCTTTCAATTTGATTGTTTTTGTATTACTATTTTTTGGTTTTTTTTTTGTTATTGTTAATTTGGTTGTTGTTATTGCTTCAACCCACCCCCAAAACAAACAAAGTAAATAACAAAAAATAACAACAACTCATAAAATTAAAACCCGAAGAAAACACAAAAAAAACCCAATACCCCAAACCTCAGTCCAAAACTAAATTAAGTCCTTCAGAGCCTAATGGCCCATAGACCCGGAGCTTATCCCGGTTTTTGTAGCGTGAAGCAGACAATTGACAATGATTGCCACCCTCTGGATAGGACGCTGGTCTATCGCAGATTACTTTCCCCAACCCAAATTGTGGATTGGTATCCCTTTTACACATGGGTCGGGTGAGGCAATTGTAATAAATTTCCTTGCCCAAGGAAAAACCACTAGTGCCACTAGTAGGAATCAAACCAGGTGGCCCCAGGTTCTGTGCTGCGTCGCTACCAGTTAGGCAACCGCAAAACAAAACAAAACCAAAAAATCCCTCTTATAATAAACTAGACCACCCGCCCCGCTTAGCTGGGTTCACTAAAATACAAAATATTAACAGAGATCATGAAATTCAACGCAGTCTCACATAAATGCAGAATTCCAGAGCAATATTTTCTGACTGTAGTGTATTTTTTTAATGGGGGGTGCAATAAAACAATTTTTAAACTTGTATTGGTTTTCGGCACTCGTTCTTGATAATCGCACTCCTAAAGTCGTGCTATGGTCAAGAACTCGGTGCCAAAAACCAATACAAGTTCAAAAATTGTACAATGATATATTTTTTAAATTTCAAAACACGACAAAGATCACATGGTTGAACTCTTTCCTCGCGGGGTCAAATTCTGACCGAACTGGATGAATGATATGCAACATTTTAAATCGGCCACTGTTCTAAGAATACGTGAGTTTTAACCCTTTCACTGCTAAGGCCACCAAAATCCTAAACACTTGCCTGTTCTTATACATATGTCAGTTCCCTTAAATCTGATTTATCTGGTATAAGAACACGTACATTTTTAAGATTTTGCACATAATTCAGTTGGGCTTGAATCAAACCTTGCAGTGAAAGGTTAAAGTTTATGCATGATCTGTTTGGGTTCAAACCAGACCTTGCAGTGAAATGGTTAACTCGTGCATTATAACTGTACCAAAACTTAAAACTAAAATTATCCATATTGCCTTATTAGTTTTTTATCATTAATATATAATATAATTTCAGAGTAGATTTTCAAACCTTTTTTACGCGTTTGTTTTGTTTACATGTTAGCGTTGTAAATACATCCGTCTATTTATTTACAGGTGTCATTGTCACTCATCCTATATTCAAATTGATTTTATGATGAGACGCGTTTTCCTTTTATTTGGATGTCTTGAAATTGCAACTACACTTGTTTGCCAAAAAAAAAAATTTAAAAATGCGGGTCGCAATCACAGAGTTACTGCCCTTGAAAGGTCATTTAGTGCGAATAATTTAGGAATAGTATTTTTTTCAAAAATTGTTACCAAAAAAATGAATGTCAGAAATAACATCAAATAATTTAAACTTTTGACATACGTTACTCCACTGGAATCTTATTCGTTTAGAACAGAACAATCGAGTCTTGAAGATCTTGACGCGTATAGTTAGTAGTTTGAGCAATAATATAATTAACCCTTTCACATCGACGTCCGATCCTAATCAAACAGAATTATTTTTTTTTAAAGATATTCAAGAATCACGTACTCTTATACTAGGTAAATAAGATTTTATTTATCTTTCTGGTATAAGAATTGTCAAATCTTGAAGATTTTGACGGCTCTAGTTAATATTCGTTTGAGGAATAACCTTAGTGGAAGGTTTTACATCGAAAGCGTTAACCCTTTCACTGCTAAGACCACCAACATGTTCACGTTTTGCCTGTCCTTATACCAGATAAATCAGATTTCAGTGAACTGACATATGCCAAAAGCCTGATAAGAACATTTTTAAGATTTTGCACATAATTCAGTTGGGCTTGAACCAGACCTTGCAGTGAAAGGTTAAAGTTTATGCATGATCTGTTTGGGTTCAAACCAGACCTTGCAGTGAAATGGTTAACTCGTGCATTATAACTGTACCAAAACTTAAAACTAAAATTATCCATATTGCCTTTTTAGTTTTTTTATCATTAATATATAATATAATTTCAGAGTATATTTTCAAACCTTTTTTACGCGTTTGTTTTGTTTACATGTTAGCGTACATTTTAAAGATTTTGTATATAATTCGGTTGGGCGAGAATCAGACCTCGCAGTGAAAGGGTTAAAACTCATTTGTGACTCGTCACTACGGTTTGGTACACAAGGTACAGTGGCTAGAGTGGAGTTACCATTAAGAGAAAAAAAGAGATCCGAAGTAAGTTAAGGAAATTTTTTTTTTGGTTCTATTTCTTTATTCCAACATCTTGAATATTTGATACTGAAGAAAAACATTATTAAAATGATAACTTTTAAATTAGTGTCGTAATCTTTACTATTACTAATTATGAGAGTTAATCAGTTTTTTTCGAAGTTGTACTTTGTTTACAGAACCGTGGTTATGGGTCAAATTTTTTTCGGGGTGGGGGGGGGGGGGTCGATCTTACCTCCTGAGGTGGTCACCTCATCCCCAAGACAAAGTGTGGCCAGGATCACAATTCCGGAGAATGCCAGCAAGATCTGTGACGTCATGGTGTCCAGCTCAACGAATGGTCAACAGGAGATATGGTTTACAGTAATTCTGCAGTTTGTATATATATATTTTGCAAGTTCCTTTGCCTCCTTGTCTCCGTAATTCTCCTTGGTTCGACTTTACACATTCATCTAGAGTAGCGCCCCTTTATATATCCCTCATTGTTGGCAGATTTGGTTTTCTTAAGGGTTATTGGTAATCGTTAAAGTTTACAACCGAGATCAAAATGCACAGATATTTATGTGTTAAAGTATGCACAGGTGTTTATATCCACGGGACAAAGTAGGGGGGCGGGTGAGAATTATGAAGGAAGCTGCCGGTTTAAACATGTAATAACACTTTCCAATTAGAGTTTCAATTGAGTACAGGAGGCAAAAGGTCGCAGTAACAATTTTTGGGAAGTGTCATCAAACATTAAGTTATCTCGTTTTAGATGAAAATCCATAATCAGACTTTGGAGGTTGGGAAATGTTGAGAAACATTGTAAATTTATTTTGACACCTTGTACATTATTTTAGAGCCCGATAGAGTTTGACGAGAGTAACTTAAATTTGTCATACTATGAACATATTTTAAGCCATATATTTTGACCTTATCTTTATCAAAGATACGTTGACAAGTATTAAGCATGCATCCTGTTTAGCCATCGGACTTGCCAACGCTTTTTTCTTATCTTGTCAGATTGTTTCAGCTTTTTAGGTCGACAAGACGCCCCAAAGTGAATGTAGAAGCCCGAGATTAAATTGTATAGGGGCATTACAAGGGGACTGCTTAGTCCATTAGGATTTTGATAATAAACTGTATTGGTCAAAAGGCTTGGCCCTTTCCCAGCGAGTCAGCTTTTGACCAAACTGAATAAACGAATAATATGCATATCTTCAAAATTTACGTATTCCTTATACCATATATCAGATTTCAGTGAAATGACCTTTGTAGAAATCCAGGCTTTTGGCAAATGTCTGTCTCCAGATTCTTATTTATCAGTTATAAGAACAGGCACATACTGGAATGTTTGATGTAGGTAGTTTGATGAGAAATACCATTGGCATTGAAAAGTTTCATGAGACAAAGGCAAGACAAGACAAGACAAGATGAAGACAACAACGTTTCAGCCTGAGGTCTTTGTCAAGACACTAAAAAGAAAAGAGAGAGAAAAAAAAACCTCATAAAATATCAATCGGTGTTTGATAGTGGCATAGCATCCATTCTTGAGCTGGACACACATTTTAAAATGTGAATAGAATTCGGATGTAAGCCTTACTTCAGAAGGTTGTATGTAATCTTTGTCTTGCGTTGTGTCTGTCTCATTTAATTCTTTTTTTTTCATTTTTCTTAAAATCCCTCCCAGTACTCATTAACCTTTCAATACTAAGGCCATTACTAAAGTTGCTTAATAGAAATCTTCAAGATTTGCCTGTTCTTTTTCCAGATAAATGAAATTTTAAGTGGACTGGCATAATTTATGATGACAAACATGGAAACGCACAAAACAAGACTAGCACCCGTTAGGCGTGTTACAGTTTATTTCTGGGACAGGTTCCCTGCTTTAATCCCTTCACAGCGAGGGCAGATTCTAACCCAAATGAAATAGGAACATTGTTGAAAATGTACGCATTCTTATACCAGATAAATCAGATTTCATTGAACGAACATATGCCAAAAGGCTTAACTGAAATCTAATTTATCTGGTATAAGAACAGGCAAATCTTGAATATTTTGGTGTCTTTAGCAGTGAAAGGGTTAAGGAGCACCAGAACGTATTCAATTTACATTCTCAAATAAAAACTACGTCATTGACTCTCCGCGAATTGGACGGCCATCATAATTTTTCTCTTTTTGGAGCTAACGCATGAGTATTTCTAGTATTACATACATAACTATATTTTCGTTATTTTGTTTGATGTAGATGTTCTGAGGAAGGCCTTAGTCCGAAATGTTGGCGTCATTTTGTCTTTGTCTTCCTTTTGTCAGTTAATTATTACCTTTCTCTTCTTTATCCATTATACTGCTTGGTTGACGGTATGGATTTCCATTCCCGGTCCCAGAAAACAAATCCGCTCCTCAAGGGAAAGGGGGTGGGGTGGGGTGGGGGGATCAACACGTGTACCTTCAGCGCAATAGTCTTATGCTCTACCAATGGTACTAATGCGCCCCCCCCCCTTCCATCCCCTCCCACCCCTGCTATGGTCATTACACGACTTCTACCCGATTCTCATGGTGTGGTAGTATGACAATCTTTATTGGAGTGGTTATTCTGAATTGTTTCTTCATTTGCAAGCAATATAGACACTTTTAAGACCTTCAAAACATCTCATTTGTTCAATGTCTTCCAAGTTTGTTAGTCATGATATCATCTTTTATTCTATTCGTAATCTCCCATGTTGAAAAATTCTTAAAAGCTCTGTTTGAAATTGAATAGTTTTATCCAATTTTATGATGTATAAATTTTATCATCCCTGTCAAATGTAACATCCAGTGTTCAATGGTATTTGAATAATGACAGTAAGGTGGAGAGCAAGCACTGGGAATCACAAGAGATGAGATAAACTTGAGAGCATGCAGTGCAGGAACGAGACAAAGCCAAGGAAAGCAGAAAAAATGGAGAAACAGAAAAAAAAAGAAAAACATTTTTCCGGGGTGAGAATCGAAGCCGGGACCCAGCTACGGCACCCATCGCCTGGCCGGCAGCACGGACGGCGAGCTAACCACTTGGGCTATCTGCATGGAAATTGTACATTTGCGCGTTGAGCCTGTTGTGAACGGGGTAA
>JAUEKZ010215285.1:0-10108 GCA_031471865.1 Melibe leonina
GCAGGACCAAGACTGAGCTAACAGATACAAAATAGCTGTGTGTGTAAGCTTGCTAGGGAGCACTGGAAAAAGTAAGAGGACAGGTAAAGCAAAAGAGAAGATACAGAAGAAGCGACCACCAGAGGCGCCAGCAAAAATGTATTTTATCAAAGATCAGCAACACACACATCGTAAGTGCAAGTTGCTTGAGATCTTGATAACAATATTTATGTAGGTCCTATTGCTTACATGACAGCCAACAATGACAGCATGTGTTCGCAGGAGCGACTTCCACCCCTTGTGCACCAACATACTCAGTTCTTTTAGATAACAAGTGACCCTGTAGTTAGGTACCACGGTGTAAAACATGGGGGATGACCAGAATAAAAAATACACTTCATCATATAACTTTAAGATAGACCCTATAAGTTATTGCATTAAATTAAAAAACGAGAAAAAAATATTAAAAACGCTGTAAGAGTTTAAGAGGTCTGAATCCACCACGTTGAAATGCGCACTGGCAGTAATACTTGGCCTAACCGAGTCAGTCAGTTAAATGGAAGAAGAAGAAGAAGGAAGTCTGTTAGGAAAACAGGCAGGACCAAGCCTGAGCAAACAGATATAAAACAGGTGTATGTGTATGCTTGTTAACCCTTTCGCAGTGCGGTCAACTCAAATATGCAAAATCTTGAAAATGTACATGTTTTTATATCAGATCTGTAAAAAATGCCAAAAGGCTGAGTTTCAGACATACAGTATATGTCAGTTCACTGAAATCTGATTCATCCAGTAAAAGAACAGGAAATCTTGAAGATTTTGATGTCCTTAGCATTAAAAGGATTAAGGGTGGATTGGAGAGAGTGCTGGAAAAAGTAAAATGATAGATAAAGCCAAAAGAGAAGAAGCAGAAGTAGTGCCCACCAGAGGCTTGAGAGGTGCCCACCCACGTGACCACCTTTCCTCGCTTTTTTATTTGATTGATAACTTAATGGAGTACATAAATATGAATTAAAAAAAATATTGATGAAATTTATTATAAATCAAAATTTATTCATCAAAGAGAAAATACAAATTTTATGATATAATGTGACATTACTAACGTTCACATTTTAAATGGATGAAAAAATACATTATTACCCACATGTTTGTAAAAAAAACAACAACATTGAACTGCGCAATAAAAATGTTCTCTATCTACTCAAATACATCAGGCAAAAAACTGATTAAAACAGCTTAACATGAAGGTTATTTTTCAATTCTATCATACTAATCCACTTTCTCATGATCGTAAATCAAATTTTCCAATTTAACACTAAGTTGGCGGTATAACAAGAATGGCAGTATAACGAAAAGTATTTATTATATGCAAGTCATAAATTTTCTCAAAAACATGTTTGCGGTAGGGGAGAATGGCAGTCTAACGGGTGGCAGTATAACCAGGTTTCAATGTATATACAAAGCAATTAAAGAAAAAATAAATTCACGGAAGATGATACACATTTACACTCAATTATAGTTTTTTCATTTACACTCGATTATAGTTTTTTCTCAATTTAGCAGCTTTACTTCGTATGATAACCAGTCCAGCAAATAAAATATTTTAGAAAATAACATGGCCAATAATGTGACAAGGTATTTATAATAATTGCTGGTCTAGAAACAAAATTAAATTAATGGAATAAATTAGGATAAGCCTAGATGACAATGACATAAACTGTGAGCTAGGTACAAACAACTGACACCTAATTTTTACTCTTTATATTCTGTTGGTGATGAATAACACAAGCTTAAATGATACTACACATTGATTGCCATTTGTTTTTACTAACATACACAAACAATTCGAAAAATGTTTTAAAAATAACCATAATTTCAATTCTAAAAATACATATCAACGTATCTCTATGCAAAAATAAATTTAGCAAAAATATCAATTCCATCAAATGATTTTTCTATGTAACTAGTATAATATGAGGATTGAATCAAACAAAAAAGATAAAACATGATTATCAACAAATGGAAAATAATGTAAAAGGATAAAAACATAAGTACACAACACACTTCATTGACATGATCTCGATTGAAAGATAACAAGGCAATGAATTTATCACAGAGAAGACACTTCATGTAGCTACCGGTATTGTGTTATATATATATACACACATGAAAACATGATCAAAACATTATGGGCCTCATATAATGAGGTACAGATATAATTCACCCCAACAAATATGGAGCAAAAAAGTTGTGAACTTTTATCTTACCAAGGCAAAGAAAAAAACCATAAGACTTTCTCTATGATGATAATAACTCTCTCTCTCTCTCTCTCTCTCTCTCTCTCTCTCTCTCTCTCTCTCTCTCTTATTAACTTTCACTTTTGTAAAACCAGTCATATATCAAATTTCATTCCATCACATAGATTTCAGAGTTATCAAGTCCTGTTAAAAATTAAAAAATCCATGTGTTCTCTTACATATACAATAACATCATTTTCTCTGCAATTATATAGAGTAAGTAATTCATTCATTTCTTTAAGAACTTCATTTTATATCTCACAAGCAGTCCTATGGTTTTTTCCTTAAGCATCTGTAAGACACAATTACGGCTGGACGAATTTCGTCAAACAATTCAAAGTCATAGTGATTGGAACAATGAATCATCTCTTACTTGAGGGAATGAAGAAAAAAAAAAACTGAATCAGTTAATCATCAACTATACACCAAAAAATGAAGATTGAAAATTAACTGATATCATTACTGGCCTTGGGATATTGAACAAGACATAGGATGGATAAAGTGAAAAAAATTTTATCAAAACATTAATCTACATTCCTCTTTCTTGTTTATATGCTGATATCATAGAGTAAAGGTTCTTGATGTTACTTCCAGAATCGGGATTACGATTCATGAATGTTCTCACAACCCTCTCTCCAAACACGCTACTCAAATTGTAATAGATGGCATAACGTGGATCATCCACGCTGATAGGAGCCTCTTCATCAATGTCTTTGTTTATTCTGGGCTTCATGGGTGGACCGGGACTGAATGGGGACAGTGGCATACCAGGCTCGTACATAGACTCACTCCTGTTGTCTGTTCCATAAGCAGCCATTGAGTAGAAAGATAACTCAGGGGTTGGGTAGTAAGGTGTATGCATAGCCTGCGGTTGAGGTGGGGGAGCATTGTGAATCCCAAATTGAGGAGAATTCACGAGTTGTGAGTGGTGTTGGCCTTGTTGCATGGCTCCAGAGGTTGACACATCTATCCCTCCATGACCAAAGAATCTATTGGGTGAAGAAGAATTTTGCCATTGCCAAGGGTTGGAAGGAGTATGAGGAGGAGGATAGGCAACATGAGCTTGTGAAGTGATTGCATTTCCGGGAGGGGCATACCGAAGAGGACTGGACATGTATACCATGCTTTGTTGCTGCATTATCGGCTGAGTGAAGTTCGGAGGGGGAGAGAAGTAAGTTGGGCTCTGTGTGTGAGTGGTGTTATAAAATGGGGACACCATATCTTCGGTAGGTGAGAGGAACATGACTGGTTGTTCTTCATTGAGCCCACTGCCGAAGGCACTATCAAAACTCTCCTTTTTTCTATGGAGAAACTCACGTTGGTAGGATCGACTGAGAAAAGATTGATTTGGAGGAGGAATTGGAAAATTTGGCTGGACTAAAGCAGGGCCTCTTGTCTGTAAATAATTTTCTGAGGGCTGCATACTTCTTCCCATGTTCAGACTAAATTTCCTGTCCATGTTTCTTGGTATCTGATGTTCCGATGACCTGCTAGGAGCAGTTGAACTCATGGACCTTTTAAAATGTTGGTGTTGATGTTTTTTAGCACCTTGAGGAAACACTGGGCCACTTGAGTAATCTCCAGACAAAGGGCTGATGGGAGTATAAGAGGAAAAAGCACTGTCTTCTCTGGTGAGTCCCATCCCTGGTGGCTTCTTGTGTGGTTGAAAGGGAATATCAGGGGGTAAAAATATCTCTTGAGACTCAAGAGACTCAAAGTCTTGGGAGTGTGTAGCAGTTAGCGGCTTGACACTTACAGGACTACTGACATTGTCTGGAGATAGGCACTGTTCCTTATAGGAGTTAATATTCTTGTCTTGAGGTGGTGTACCAGGTGCTCGTGAAGTGTGCTGGGCAAAAAAATTCTGACTTGTACAGTTTTCATCTGACAACTTTTTTGCAACAAGAAGGTGACCACTCAAGCCTTGTGATTCTGCTTTTGAAACACTGACAGAAAAACCAGCAGGTCCGGTGTATGAAGGGAAATCAGGCGCTGGTGATGGAGGAAAATTGCTCGCTGGTGTAACCTCAATTGGACTTGGGGAGGTGCCAGGACTAAGTGCACTATCACTGTTTAGTTTGTTGATTTTTCCAGTATTCACATCAGAGTTTTGCATTTTGATATTGTTAATGAGAACAGCATTTCCATTTGATTCTTCAGATTCTGCTTGCTCCATTTTCAACCTCTGTTCTGTGAGGTAGCTATTGGGATTTACAAGAGATTTTGAAAGCAGTAGTGGCAGGAGCTTCCTCTGATCTTCTTGGCTTGTGACCTGAGACAGAGGGCTGTCCTCGGTGTCACTTGGCACCCACGATACAGTGCGAGAGAGTCTGGGTTTTGAAACCTTCCCTTTCTCAAGAGCTTCACAACTTTTACTCAACTTCAGTCTCAACTCAGCATTTTCTTTCAGTTTTTCTGCTACCATTTTCTGTGGAGTGTGCCGTCTCTCTGGGTGGTAGTACTTGCATTTCATTCCATAAGTACACTTTTTCCCATAGGGACAGTTCTGAGGTCTGTGCTTTGGCACAGCGGGTTTTATTCTGAGGAAATTGTCTAGAGAGGGACCTTGTCTCCCAAGAGGATCCTCTGGTGGCATAAATCTGCAAATTAAAATGAAAAACCGGTTTTACTTTGAGGTTTCAAAACATGAGGTTATGTAGTTTTGAGATATGAAAAGAAAATTTGACCACAAAAAGAAGGCATCATTTTTCTAAATAAAATAGAAAACATTGAAATAAGAGATGAAAGATAAAGAGGGTAACAATGCAAACGGAATTTAATACATAGATGCATTTCTTTTCATCTGTAGCCTTATGAACAACAGTAAAACAATTTAAGAAAACACTGTTCTCAATGATGAAGGGATAAGAGTTATTTTGTTGGATCAAATTTTTGAAAAGATTCAAAAAGTGAAAATCTGGTGAACATTGGCTTAATTTGTCTGTAGACTGAGGAGAGCCTTCATAACCTCAGACTTTGATACACAGGAATAGACCAAATTACAACCCCATTGTTCCTCTTTTGAAAAATTCTGAGTAATAATTCAAAGCTGAAAATCTATACTTACGTGTCCTTGACAAAAGTGTACATGAGAAGTCTTTTTTCCACAACGTCTTTGAAAGCATCGCTTTCTCTCACAAGATCTCTGTAAACATCATTTGAGACAATTATGCCGTTGGTCAGGGCTGCCAATTTCAAGACAAATCTGTCATCATAACACACAATTCTTGTGCCACCCACTCGTCTAGAGGGAGTGAAAACAACAATTCTTTCTTCTTCCAGCTCTGTTAGGATTTCTTGGTCTGAAAAATGAAAAAGAGAAACATATATTGATAAGCTTATAAACCCTTTCACCATCATCAAAATAACAATCAGGGCCAGTTACTGTTATACATTTACATGTATTTCTTATGAAATAGGACTGAATGGATGAGAATACCACACAGTAATACAAAAAATCAGCACTTTACCCTGTAGATTGCTCTTCCATATCAAAGAGAAGCGTGTTTCCAGAGACACATCCATATCATAGCTGCTATGTTTTTAGCTTCTGACTGCATATATAATTCAATTAGAATATAACTGTATGGTATTGGTTCTTAAGTTGCAGTGAATCTTAAAGTAAGATACACTATAAATGCTTCACCAAGTTAATAATTGTCTACTTATGATCTACAAACAAGAAACAAAGAGAACATTTTATGAGCCTTGCTATATTTATTACACAACATTAACCAAAAAGAAAAACTCTACATATCAAAATTACTGTAATACTCAGACAGCAGAAAAAAAGGCAAATAATAAGATTAATCCACGACATACCAGATATAGGAGCGTCAGGCCTCGAAGCTTCTTTTCTCCACTGAGGAACAAACACTGTGATGTTCTTATGTCCACGACTTTTGAACCAATCCACAGCAATCTTTATTCCTTTGCACGAGAAAACTTTCTGACCATGGCTAAAGAACAAGAGAAAAAAAAAAGTAGGAAACATTGGAAATTAGACTGCCCTGGTATAAATAAATTTATAAATATTATGAATTTAAAAGATGAATTATAATTTCCAGTTTCTTGTCAGCAAAAAATGAATCTAGTCTAGTTTGCATTCTTTGTTCTCTTATTTCTCATTCTCACAAATTCCTCATTTCAAACCCAATGTGCAGTCTGTTCTAATGTTGACATGTTCCTTGTTTCATGTATTCCTTTTATTCAAATTTCTCTTCTGAGTAGTATGTGTTACACAGTATAATGTACAAAATGAATTGTATATTTTGGAATCTATAGTCTAGTAAAAATCTTATGTTAAAAATTTAGGGGAAAAAAACCCAAAAAACATTGTCCAATTTCATCAACAACTTCCTTTTTTGTGTTTGGATACAAAGGGAGGAGAGTAGTAGAGCACTTAAGAATGGAACAAGATTACAACTGTTACTCACCTCATTGCAACATTACTTCCATCTATGATGATATCTCTCAAATTACTGCTGTCATCAACATCAAATTCATCTGAACTGAGATCCTCTTCTTCATTATTTGCTGTCAAACACATCACAGGGTCATCGTCTTCTTGTGGCTCCTGGATCAATCCTTTCATCATGTCATCCATGCTACAATTTATATCCAGTTTCTTCAAAACATTAGATATTTGTTTATCTGAAAAGCCACACTTTGATGCTTGATCCACTTGTTTTCTTAGCCTGTCATCTGCTAACAAATAATCTTCTTCTATTGTATCATCACAACTACTTTCACAAGGTTCCCTGAGATTCTCGTGTGATGTGACAGAACTTTTGTTTTCAATCACAGCGGAGAAAGGTACAGGATCATTTATCATTTTATCCAGCTTCTTTGTTTGAGCTCCATCAAATAATGCACAACCAAAATTTGTTTTAATTGTATTGTCAGGGGTGTTAAGGTCTGGCCACACAGCCTTTTGACTCAATGTACAATTATCTGCATTTAAAGTTGAGTTGGTATCACGTAATATCATATCAATCTTCTGTCTGGCTAATTCCACGCAGCTGTGGTGACCTTTGATAGTAAATCCTAACTGCTCCGGTTGGATGCAAATCAAAGCAGATGTTGATTGCTGAATGCTGGTTGCACTGTCTTGAACCATGTCTAAGGCACGTTGGTTCTCTACACTCAGAGTAATACTTCTGTAGTCAGGATTAGATGGGGTAAATGCACACATGAATTTCTGAAGAGAGAAAGAAGAGAAAAAGAAAAGTTAGAATGGCTCAAAGAAACGGAATCCATTTTTTAGGAATTTGTTTGTTTAGAGATTTAAGGCACTTTCAACTGCTAAGGTCATTTAGTGCTCAGGAGCCTGCCAGGGCTGTTTCACAGAGAGATAACACATTCTCACCTACTGCCAGCTTTTGGGTGTGAAAGGGATAGGCCACTGTATAGAAAAACTAAAAGCCTTGTAATACCACCATCCGCAAATAACTTATCTACAACATTCATGACTTCTATAGTGTAATTAATTCTTGTTCATCGGCAAACCAACATTTTGCCACAACAATACAGAAGTTAACCAGAAGGAACCCCCTCAAACACTCGCTAAGTACTTAATTCTTCTTGCCAGCCCTCCCCAAGGGCCCAAAAAATAGTGAGTTCTTTCACCTTTCTAAGTATGTATTTCCATTCCCCACTATACATCATGTTTTTCATTGTCATTCTCATTTTTATACTGCTAACCACACTTTCCCCAGACTTAGTGTTAGTAGGGACAAATGACAGAAAAATAAAAAAGTTCACACAGAAAATTCCATTTAAATACAACGTACATAAAATTTCATGCAAAATGTGTCTTCTTCAGTCAAGAAAACAGATAAAATGTACGGATAGATGAACAGCTCTATGCTAAAGTTGATACACACATTCATAATCAAACAGCTTTTGACAGATTAGTCAGACAAAATGATGTAATAAAATACAGAGTAACAACTTTATGATGTAGGTCTAGCAGTACTGCTATTGATAGTATGTCATCTTATTTTCATTTCTATAGATGTTTGGTATTTTTTGGGGTTTTTTTTAAGTTAGCTATTACAACTAGACTTAGGTGAGCTTATAATCACCATAAATTCAAACTGCATTTTCAATCCCTAACAGAATATGAGCAGATAATCTAAGCTTTCTCTCAGGAAGGCAGAAAATCCTTTTTCACATCCTCTAAACAAATGACTTTGAAAGTTAGACATACTATGCATTTTTCCAAATTTTCCTCTGCAGAAGGCCTCGTCTCCAGAAGGGCTATTACTGGAGGAGAACCAAAAATCATCTCTCCATCGTCAATACTTCTGCTAATTGTGCTTGTTTTATATTCTTCAACTTTAACATTGTTGACATCTTCACCCCCATATCGGTGTGCATCATCTTCACCAGATTGGGAAGTGTCATTTTGTTGCCATTGGTGCTTTGCAGGAAGACAATGGTCAGTAGTATCGTCTTTTTTCTTTCTCTTGATATCAACATCAAAAGCACTTTTAAAGTAATCTTTTACTGAAATCAAATCCCGCCATTCATTTTCGGACACAATGAACTCAACAGACCTCATAATGTAAACATTTTGAAATCGTAAGCAGAATAAAATAAACAAACGTCCGAGGCTGTCCCAAGAATCTAGAATCCAAGTTTGTGTTTGTGAGTTGTCTACCCTCCTTTGTAATGGCAACTAGACCGAAGTGTGTACATGTGCTGCTAGGGTAGCCTAACTAAACCTGAGCAAACTAAAATGTGCTTTCCTCTGCTCGGCTGACTGCTTGAGCATTCCAACGGTGTTCAACGCTGGCAGAAAAGTGTCAACTTCTTACTGCGATGTAGAAAATGCTTTCGACATGGAGATAACAAAGACGCAGTGTGTGAATGACCGACGCTGACCTGTATCACAGTGAAGTTGACCTAATTTATCTAGAGTCTAGCTTGATATGTCTTCTATATCAAAAATAGTCTTCTTCAGTCAAGACAACAGATAAAATTTACAGACAGATGAACAGCTCTATGCTTAAGTTGATACACACATCTTAGCATAGGTTCATAATGAAACAGTTTTTGACAGATTAACAACTTTATGAGGTAGCAGTACTGCTATTGATAGCATGTCATTTTATTTTCGTTTCTAGAGAGGTTTGGTATTTTTGTGGGTTTTTTTTTTTTAAGTTAGCTATCAACTAGACCTAGATAGATGGAGATATATATTATCTATAGTAGACTAAATAGACGTCTATTGCACAATCCTCCTGGTTTGAGATTGCTTTAAACGTCTTAGGTAATTCGTAAAGACGCTATCTGTAGGTAGATTGAGATAAATTATTTCCCAATAGATATTATAATAATATTCTACATCTGAATAGAAGTCTTTTAATCTACAAGCTAACAACTAAAGGCAGTTGACTGAGGTCGGGATCAAATCAAGATTTTAAAGCACATCATAAACAACACATAAATAGATATTCAGAGAAGCAACAAGGCACGATAAAGTATACTAAAACTACAACATGTTCACTGTCGAACGTTTTGGTATTATGATTTTGACTTGTCGAACACGTCTAAACTATAGATAGACATATTTCTAGAACCTATAGAGCTGGGAGATAGACAAGAATTTGATGAAATGATTCAAGATCATGTGGATTTAATTAGGTTACTATTTTAACTAACCTATATCTATTAGTATCCCGTGTCTGACTAAACATACTTTTTTACCGTTGTATTTCTTTTTTTAATTTCTTCTATTTTTTCAGTTCCTAGTGTCAAGGGGGGGGGGGGGGGGGGGGGGGGGGGGGGGGGGGGGGGGGGGGGGGGGGGGGGGGGGGGGGGGGGGGGGG
>JAUEKZ010215296.1:0-10107 GCA_031471865.1 Melibe leonina
ATCCCCTTCAGAGGCGGAATTTTTTTCCGGGACCAGAAAACCCCACTGTCGACCCAGCAGTAAAATGGGTACCTAGCTCTCCATACAGCAATTTCTTTGTCCCACAAGCAAATTATAACACGCCTAACAGGCGCTTGTCTTGTCCTATATGTTTCAATGTTTGCTGTTGGCCGGGGAAAGCAAAAAGTGTGAAGCGCAATGAGCACAATTCGTGGATATCAGCGCTATATAAGCCTCCTCCACTTTTTAAATCAGATTTCAGCGGAATTTTGATTTATCTGGTATAAGGACAGGCAAATCTTGAAGAATGTGAATGTTTGTGTTCGTAGCATTTAAAGGGTTATAGCTTCGAATTTTTATTCGGATTGTTTACCTCGTGCGAATGGGGGGAAAAGTTTCAATAAAAAACATCTTTTGTCAATCCTTGCTCTATGATCCCATTGTGCAAGGTAGCAAAAATATAGTTTACATAACCTATGGATCAATATGTAATTTTATGCAGCTATGGCATTTAAAGCCCTACATCGAACTCACGACACTAATAGCTGTTCATGATATTGAAATATGGAAACTTCAAAGGGAAAAAGAACAACTCCTATTATTGACCCTTTCAAAGCTAAAGACATCAAAATCTTCAAGATTTACCTGTTCTTATTTCAGATAAATCAGTTTTCAATAAACTGACATATTATGCCAAAAAGCTTGAATTTCAGGCTTTTGGCATATGTTAGTTCACTGAAATCTGATTTATCTGGTATAAAGACACGTACATTTTCAAGATTTTGCCTATTCATTTAGGTTGCAATCAGACTTGGCAGTGAAATAGTTAACCAAGAAGCAGTGATTTGAGAAAGACAAGACGTTCACTGACATTGCAGACATGTTTCATGGGTTTAATACGTAGAGAAGAGATGACCGGATTTCGAAAATAAGTTGGAAGCAACTTTTTAACCCTCTGATGTCAATTGTGTGAATGGCCTGATCAATTAAAAAGTATGCTAATGATGTTTATAGGAATAATCCGCAGTCAGTTTTTTTTTAAATATAGGAGACTGTCAAGTCAACGTAGAGATGTCAACTAGACAATAACGATATCACAATTTAAAAATTTCTCTCTTCTTTACAGATATAGAACTGTAAAATTTATTTAATCGCCCATTTATTGACTTAGAGTGAGACAGGGTCCTCTTTTTACAACCCACCCATCTTCTTACGCTTTGAAAGGTTGCCGGATGAAAAAAAATGTTGAAATTATCAACTATGGTGTTGAGTTTCGACGCAATTATTGTAATGCAACCATTTCAAGTGTGTAAATTATTGGTATCTATAATATATTTACATTTTTTTTTATCCCTACCGTACAGCTCACATCTTGTTTTATTTAGCATGTTACTAAGCCCTGAAGGCTGAGAACCAGAGGACACTGATAAAACTTGTTTTAAAAAAGTCTGTCTGCCTCTATGACCCTGGTGTGTCGTGGTGCCTATAAACTCCCAAAGAACAAACAAACGAACGAAATGGGGAAAATCAAGCTCTATTTATCCGATTCTCAATATTACTTATTATTTATTATTATTATTATTATTATTTATTTTTTTTGCAATGGAGCCGCGATTTCTGGGATCTGCTTATAAAGGGAAGTTATCGAGATAAACAGTAGGACAGCCATTGTCATGCATGATTAATTCCCTTTCCACTTTCGAGCTCTTGTCGCAATTTCTCCCGCGGTAAATTTTGAGAAGGCTTTGGGCAGTAACTCTGCATACTGTTTTGAATGCGCTTTGTTGGCTATTATCCCTTTCACAAGCGGAGTCTGATTCTGACCGAATTGAAGCATGCAAAATTCTTTAAAATATATTGACGTCTATAATATGCTCTTATATCAAATAACATTAACTAAACTGGCATAATATGCCAACAGCCTGAAAATCAGGCTTTTGGCATATTCTCTGCTTCAATCAAATATTAGTCATATGGTATGAGAACATGATTTAAATTTTGAAGATTTTTATATATCTAGCTAGTTTGATAATTAGTTTGACAAAAGATAAAACTTTGCATTGAAAGGCTTAAAACATTTTTAAAGAATGAAATAAAAGTAAATGATGCTCCAACCTACTGGGATATATAACGGCGTAGAGAGAGTGACAATACTAGGAATATATGAAAACCATAGAAGGATGAAAAAAAAATATTCGCAATTTAAAAAGTGTCTGAAAATGAATCTAAACTACTTACCTACCTACCTACCGACCTGTCTACCTACCTACCTATCTATCTATCTATCTATCTATCTATCTATCTATCTATCTATCTATCTATCTATCTATCTATCTATCTATCTATCCAATTATCTTATCTTATCTTATCTTATATTATATCTATCTATCTATATATCTATCTATTTATTTATTGATCTATCTATCTATCTATCTATATATTTATCTAGCTATCTACCTACATACCTGCGTACCTACCTATCTATCTATCTATCTCTATCTATCCAGATATCAATTAATATATTTTCTCCCCCTCTATCACTCTCTCTCTCTCTCTCTCTCTCTATCTCTCTCTCTCTCTCTCTCTTGTTTTCTCTTGTGAGACTAATGGGTATTGTGAAAATACGACTGATGACGTCATTGAAATAACTGTTAACAAAAATTCATCAAATTTGTATTTCATAATCTAAAATCTTACGGTATGTTATTAGGTAGTCTTTATTCTTGAATTTGAACGACATTACATACTATTACTATATGCACCTTCCGATCTAAGTATCCTTTAAAGTATCATGTTGAGGAAGTTACATTCAACACTCAAATATTGTGTAACTATATATGGGCCTTTATTCACTCCTTTTTTTTCACACTCAAATATTGCTATAATTTGTTCTCATCTGTAATCATCATGTTTGTGTCAGCATAACGTCTGAGATAAGTACACGGGCAGGGATATCAAGCCGTACTTGCCGTTTGTCTGACAAAACATTCGGTTTGAGCTTCGACAGGTTTTTCATGGACGGATGCACACCTCGACGCCAAAGGTCCCCATTTCTCCCAGCAGCAAATTGCCCCAAGCCCAACTGCCTTTGTTTCTAGTTGGGAACGGAGTTAAAAATAGGCGTTAAGCCTCCCCGTTTTCACAAACTATCCACACCAAGACACCACAATCGACTATTTCTCATCCGAGCAGATATTTCCCAAAGTTTCCCATACTGTACTTACATTTACAAGGATAAAAACATCGCAACGACGTTCTGTATTCATACTGCTGGCTTCTAGTACGCATATTGTTGTTGCTTTCCCCATGGATAAATCAGGTCATAACTTTAATTCCAATACAATAATTTCCCCATTAGATTGTATCATTTCTTGGTGAGAGTGGGGCCGACGCACAAAGCCTTTAACGTGGTCTTTGTAGAAGAGTTGACCACCCGCCCCGCTTCGCTCGGTTCACTAATACAAACTATTCACAGAAATCAAAAATACAACAAAGTCCGACATGAATTCATGGATTTTCCTTGTGTAAGCACACAAGTCAGCGAGGTTACACGTACACTTATACCCATTCCATGAATGGAGCAGGGGTGTTGACTTTTCGCAGTGTTAATAGGAAAGAACACCAGCATAAAGTATCTGTGATTTGATATATTATTTCATATTTTCAGCGACGCTGTAATCGGATTGCTGGATAATGCTTTCTCTCGGTCAATCAAAGACGGACGTTTAATTCGAAAGTCTCTCTTGTCGGAGTCGCGTTTTCCGTTTTCAAAAAGAAATGCTGATTCGGGCGCCTTCTCCCCCTACATCCCTCCCTCCCTCCCTCCTCTCTCTCTCTATCTATCTTTCTCTCTCTCTTTCTCGCCCTCTATTCCCCCTCTCCCTCCATGTCCCGATCTATATTCTATCTCACTTAGCAAAACCAAAAAAAAAAGAAAACGGAGAGAAGGTAATTGTGGGTGTTCTTGACACGAAATCAATGTTTAACATCACTGTCCTTTTACAACAACAAAATTTTTTAAAATAGAAGTAATAATGAATAAAACGGAGTTTCATAATTTAGACTACCCAGTGCGTCTTTAGTTGTAGATTTTTACTATATATCCGTAACTGTTCAGACACTCGTGAAGTTTCAAGGTGGCTTGTATAAAAAGCCTTTACCGTCACAAACATAAACAGATAGATAGATAGATGGGTAGGTAGATAGATGGATAGATAGATGGATAGATAGATGGGTAGATGGGTATATAAATAGATAGATAGATAGATAGATAAATAGATAGATAAATAGATAGATAGATAGATAGATAGATAGATGGATAGATGGATAGATAAATAGATAAATAGATATATAGATAGATAGATAGATATATATATATATAGATAGATAGATAGATGGGTAGGTAGGTAGGTAGGTAGATAGATAGAGCGCGGTTGGTAAGCGTGTATGTAAGTACACTGTTGGGCGCTTATATGACCATACAGTTGCAAGTGCCCTAAAACTCTCAACAAACAAACAAACAAGTACACTGTTCATTGTTTTGTGTGTAAGGAAAGAAAATGGGTTGGTAGGTTGGCAGGAATAGGTATTAGTTGATACAGCCTATTTGTTAAGACAGTGATTACATAATACATGTATAACATACATACTACTATTCGGTATAACACTAGGACTAAGCGGATGACTGACAAAACATAAAGGCAATAAATACATGCAGAGTTGAATAATTGAAAATAAACAAGATGTAAAACAATAGATAGTCTAGGTGATCGGAGCAGAATTCGAACCCGGGACCTGCCACGGCATTTATTGCGTGGCTACCAGAACTAGAAGGCATAGGCTACCTTTTATCCTAAATCTGGCAGAGGTCTTCAGTACCTCCTCTAATGTTTTCTTTTATTGCTAGGGTTTGATTACATGTATGTTCTATATGGTCTAGTTTCTCATTTTAATGTGCTCAATATTAGTTCAAAAACATTAACTTCGTTCTATTGGTTTTGAGGTAGAATTTACCTGTTTGGCAGCATTTTAAAAAATAAGTTTATTTTTGTTTGTATTTTCTTAGTTTTGGAATGAACTTGTGTGGGGTTTTTTTCTGTTAAGTTCTGGAATGAAATTGTATTGGTTTTCTTTGTATTTATTATCATTGTTTATTCCCAGTTGAAAAATTATTAAAAATATAGATGGAAAAACCGGTGTAACACGAGTACCTAGCTGTAATAGATGAGGCAATAAAAAATATTAATGGAATTGCTGGCATCTGCAACGTTTAAAGTGGTTTGCAGACTATAAGGAGTTCTATACTGCTTTGAGTCCATGAAGATCAAAGTTCATTGAGTAAAAAGACGTTTGGTATAAATAGAACTAGGGGCGTATCCGACACAGCTTTCAGAAGCCTTTATGTCGGAAAGTATCGAGGGTAGGGTTACGATTTCTGACGAGTCATGACCCAATATATAGTCAGGGTTATCAAAAAGAATGTTCTTATGACACACACCATGTTTCAGTTATCAAACATTGCGATGGAATGAGCTATTGAGTTTTTAGTTGGTTAGTTGGTTGTTGTCTGATCAATATTGTTTTCAACACAATTTAGGTCATATACAAGTTAACGGGTTGCCACAAAGAGATAAAATTGAGGGCTAACTAGAATATCCACCATGTCACAGTATACAGTATGTATCACAAGGCTCAATGGCTCACAGAGCTTAATGGGTCACACATCTCAATGGGTCACAAGGCTTAATGGGTCACACGTCTCAATGGGTCACAAGGCTTAATGGGTCACAAGGCGTAATGGGTCACAAGGCTTAATGGTTCACATGTCTCAATGGGTCACAAGGCGTAATGGGTCACAAGTCTCAACGGGCCACAAGGCTCAATGGGTCACAAGGCTCAATGGTTCACAGGTCTCAATGGGTCACAAGTCTCAATGGGTCACAAGGCTTAATGGTTCACAAGTCTCAATGTGTCACAAGTCTCAATGGGTCACAAGGCTTAATGGTTCACAAGTCTCAATGTGTCACAAGTCTCAATGGGTCACAAGTCTCAATGGTTCACAGGTCTCAATGTGTCACAAGTCTCAATGGGTCACAAGGCGTAATGGGTCACAAGTCTCAACGGGCCACAAGGCTCAATGGGTCACAATTTTCAATGTGTCACAAGTCTCAACGGGCCACAAGGCTCAATGGGTCACAATATTCAATGGGTCACAAGTCTCAATGGGTCACAAGGCTCAATGTGTCACAAGGCTCAATAGATTACACGGCTCAATGGGTCACAAGGCTCAAAGGAACCTACACATCTCCATTACATCGTTGTTTTCTCCATAACAGTAGCCTTTACTTAATATCACGCTATGTGGTTTGTCGGGTGTTTAGAAAACTAAAAGTTATCAGTGATCATCAAGATATTCTTTTTTTCCTGCACACTAAAACTTTCTGTTGAAGAAAACTTTTACATCTAGTATACAGGTAATTTGCTTCTTCTTTTTTCTTTTTCTTATTCTTCTTCTTTTTCGTTTTCTTTTTCTTCTTCTTCTTCTCTTTTATCTCCTCCTCTTCCTCCTTCTCCTTCTTTTTCTTCTCCTTCTTCTTCTTCTTCTTCCTCCTCCTACTCTTCTTCATCATCATTATTGGCATCATAATCTGCATATATTAGGAAATGATGAAGCAACTTGATGCCGCTTGCCTAAAGGTCGTGTTGTGGTATCTTAAAATAATATCATGGGAAGGCTGCTTCAAGATATACCTGAAGATAAAACTGGTTATTTTTTGTGACCCTTTATGTTTCGTAGCTTGGGGCAATAAATCAATTTTCTAATAAAACCTAAAAAAAAATATATATATATAGAAAACAATACCGAAAAAAAGTTAATAAAATAAATAACGGGACAACGCTTCGTTCAGCCGGAACTCGGTCATGGGAGGATTGCATTAGCTTCCTTGTCATAATGTCATCTTATTCATGTACAATTTTAATTTATTGCCAAGGGACGAATGGATGTTGTATGTCTACTACTATAAAAGTATTCGATTATAAGGCGCGAATAATACGGGGCATGAACCGGAAGTTGGATACACACGAACTACCATAAAGACGTGCAACGGATCTAGGATTAGGATGGATTAGAAAGGGCACTGACCACTGGCTGTCATACGTGTGGTCAAGTCCTAGGTATTAGCCAGGTATTCGACACCTGGACACTGACAGGTCGACCACCGCCGGCACGTACTGTGAGATGACCTGCAAAACGACGTACAAAGAAAATAGTAGTAACGAGTGGTGATGGTTTAAGGGTTGGAGGGAGGGCAAGGGGAAGGGAGGGTGAGGGGTTGGGGTGGGATGGTGAGGGATGGGAGGGAGAGGGAGGTGTGTTGAAACTGCCGGCTTTTTTCAAAATAGATTTATTGTTTGCCCATCACTGCTTTTGAAAATGCGGTTGAACAGTGTGGTAACATATTCCTTCCAAAGCTAAACAAAAACAATTACTAGAAATAACGGAGAAGGGGAGGAGCAGGTGTTTCTGGATCATGGTGCACGACGCTATTTTTTCCATTTAAAATATATTTGGACAATAAAAAATTGGACGGAAAGGCAGTGTTGGTTGTAATTTCTACAAACATTAAAACAGAAAAACGCACGCAATTTTATTGGCATCCCTGCTTATGCATCTCTATTCAAATTATAATCTTCCATGGGTCTCTGTCATACGTACGGCTGATTATTTTTCGCAAGAGTGGATCTTATTGTCGAATCTACTCTCAACAAAAACTGGCAACATTTAAGAGATAGATAGATAGATAGATAGATAGACAGATAGATAGACAGACATATAGATAGATTGATTGATAGATAGAGAGATACAAGAAGAAGAAGAAAAAGGACAGGCATAGATGTATTTATTGAGAAATTAACATGCACAACATGCAATGATAGTAATAGAGAGAGAGGGCGGGAGAGAGAGAGAGAGAGAGAGAGAGAGTAAGAAGGAGAGAGGGAGAGAGAGAGAGAGAGGTCAGAAAAGAAAATGAAGAAAAGGAGACACGGAGACAGAGATAGATTTATTGAGAAATATGCATACTCAAAGGCAGTGAGAGAAAGAGAGGGAGAGAGAAAGGGATAGAAAAGAGAGAGAGAGAGAGAGAGAGAGAGAGAGAGAGAGAGAGAGAGAGAGAGAGAGAGAAAGAGAGAGAGAAATGTGAAGAGTGGGGGGGGGGGATAAATTATGAATAATATTTCAACAAAATCTATGTAGCGGAATTGCCTGTATTGACACGAATGAATTCCGTATTTAATTACCCTTATTCATTTCAGATCCCATTGGTGAACTCTCAATGGGACAGAAGACAATACTCCATTCAAAAGCCTTCAATTCAATGATTTAATGCAGTCATCTCAATCTGTCACCATTTTTTTATTTTTTCTATTTTTGGTTTATATGCCAAAATAAGATTGTCATTAAGACATCATTCTATCTCGGTCGTCTCCAATTTCACCCTATCTGCACCCATTTTTACAGGGAAATACTTGTACACAAAGGAAGTTTTGATATTGGAACGAGATCTTATGTAGCATGGCAGTGTGCAAGTTTTCATTCATTCTCGGCATCAAGGATGTTGAATAATAACCTTCGCGCTCGGCACGATATCGTCTTTATTTTATCCTCCAGGTATAACACTTGTGAAACGAAATTATTCAATTTGATTTGCCGTATTCATTAATTCCTGATTGCCCTTATCGCAAACATTTAAGATTTTGCTGCCAAGTTTCATTATAATTATGACAATTATCATCAATTACTCTTATTACTATTTGATATCATTTTATCATTCATCATTAATTGCGCCCTTAGCCTACGGCATTTGACCTCATTTACCAAATTAAGGCGCTGCACTGTGGCTGACGCCTTAATTTTCCTGTCTTTGCGTTTAGATAAATTGATGTTGTTGTTTTATTTTTGTTTGTTTTTTTGTTTTTTTTTAATGTATTCTTATAACATGGAAAGTTGAAAGACAGGTCAACTAAGAAAACGCAAACGAATGCAGCACAGACAATCCTATCATGCAAGTAAGATAATTACTTTAAATAACTTTTCCAGGAGCGTCACTTTGCTTGTTGATCTTTAATGAAAATAATTTAGCGACATAAAAATGTTCAGCTGCAAGCACAAAAAGGAGCGAGCAAGCAGAGAGAGAAAAAAAAGAAGAAAGAAAAAGAAAGATGGTTATTAACTAAAATCATTGTATTCAGACGAACGCTAAACGGTTTATAAATAAACATTGAGATGTAGAGGATATCTTTTATATATAAAAAGGAAAAATATTCAAATTTCATTATTTAATGCTGTGGTAAAAACGCATGATAATCTTCACCACAACCTTGAGAAATTCTCGTCCTCAATTGAGGGAGAATCTGAAAATGACATCATGTCAACTTGTTATTGTGAAGTTTTTGCTACAAGGTTTGTTGTATTTATTGTTTCTATGTCTGCCTGCGTATGCGTTAAGGGGGGAGGGATCGGGGGAAAGTCGTATGTTTGTGTTAGAGTGTGTGTATGTGTGTGTTCCCGCGCGCGTGTGTATGTGGAGAGAGAGACACAGAGAGATAGATAGATAGATAGATAGATAGATAGATAGAGAGAATGAGAGAGAGAGAGAGAAACAGACAGACAGACAGAGGCAGAGAAGATATGATTAGCAACAGCTAACGAGAATGCTTTTCCTTGAATCGACATGAAAACATTGTGGTGTCGTATCCAGAGAGTGTAACACTATAGCTTCGTTTCAAAACCATCTAAATACTCAACACCGTTGTCTGGAGGTTTGTTAATTTGGTTTGTTTTTCGGCAAATTTTCGCAAGGTTATTAGAGAAACTTACTGGGAGAGCAAGAACTGTTGAAAAGTTTGCCTTGCTCCCATTCGTATTGCCCAAAGTTGCTTGAAAAAATAACTACTGTGTTTCTCCTCTATGAAAAAGGAAGGTTTTTATGTTCGTTGTCTGTTTGTTACTCCTGTGTACAAATAAACACTACATAAATTTTCGTTTGGCGTAGTTTGTCATAGGGATGACTACGCTTCACCAAGTTTGTAGTCGTTTCTCATATT
>JAUEKZ010215307.1:0-10107 GCA_031471865.1 Melibe leonina
TTTTGACCGGTGGTGGGGCACCCCATTTGGCACCCCCCCCCCCCCCCCAAAAAAAAAAACAATAAATTAAACTGGAAGAAATATAAGAAAAAAAACGTTTCGATTTCTCCAAACAAATATTTTAATTCCCTGGTAGTAGGAATTATAACCCTTGACATGAAACCTTTCACACCTTCATTAGCATTCATGATGTAATACATACCATGGTATGCAATCCATGTAAGTTATTGATTAACCAATGCATAAAAACAAATCATGAACAATATTTATATATATATAATTAACATAATAATAATGACTCAAAAGAGTTTGTTGTCACAAATTTTCCCTCACCACTGTCACTGATACATTGGAGCCCGCCACAAAATTAGACAACACATGTGACTAGAAAACATCCCCGTGTTCACAGCTGTCCAATTGGTGCTCTAGTTTTACTTTCTAGTTGCAGCATATGTGTTGATGCGTGTCATTTAGTTAATACTTGCAATGCAAATAATGGTTTTTCACAAGCTACTGATTAGATGAATTAAAAAATCCTCAAAACTTGCCTGTTCTTATATCAAATTAACAAAACAATTTTAGTGGCCTGAAATTTAAGCTCTTGACAAAATAAGTTCACTATGCAGGTGAGTTTGCATGCTGCTGGTTTTCTTTCATAGAGGGGTCTGATTTTAGCCGAACTGAAATTTGCAAAATCTTTTCTTATACCAGATAAATCAGATTTCAGTGAACTGACATTTATATGTCAAAAGCTTGAAAATTCAGGGTTTTGGCATATGTCAGTTCATTGAAATCTGATTCATCTGGTATGAGAAAAGGCAAATCTTAAAGACTGTGATGAAATAATCTTAGCCTTGTAAGGGTTAATATTAATATGCTGCACGCACGAAGCTGTGTATAAAATCAAACTACTGTTAACTGTAAGTGATTTTCAATTCTCCCTCCTCCACCAAACTTGACCCTTCCGCTTCCACTTCACCTTATGTCGTTAGAGTAAGAGTACTAATCGAGGACATGTGAATATCAACAGGGCCTAAGTCTCTGACTGAGTTCCGCTTCCAGTTGAACTGAAGTCGTTAGAGTAAGAGCTTTATCTAATCCAGGACATGTGAACAGGGCCTAAGTCTCTGACTGAGTTCCGCTTCCAGTTGAACTGAAGTCGTTAGAGTAAGAGCTTTATCTAATCCAGGACATGTGAACAGGGCCAAAGTCTCTGACTAAGTAACAATAGCCAACAAGTAATTAATTCCTGAACAAGTTGAAAGACATTTATCATTAGTAATATGTATAGAATTTTGTTATTGTTGTTGTTATTAATATGTATTACATGATTATTTGAAATGAAACTCTACATGATGTGAACAATGGGGTGATAATAGCGATGATGATGATGTTGATGATGAAAATAACAACAACAATGACAATACGATGATAACGATAATAACTGTAATGATAACAATGCCTGGTGAACAATGATATGACAATAGCAACAACAACAGACAGCATTTAATGTCCAGTAAGTAAGTAGAGCAGTAACAAATAACCCCACTACCAGACAGAACACACACAATTCTGTAGGGGAGGAACATCCTACTCATACGGTGCTACTACTACGGTGCCAGAATGGTTGTTTTTCTAACATCATGAACACCAACATGGAGCTGCTGGAAACTAATTATGGAATGAAATGCTAAAAAAGTTTGTAGTATGTATGTAATATGTAAAAGCTTTAGAGAAAATGGATGACAAAACAAAACTGGACGTTTCGGTTTCAGGCAAATGGCCTTTCATCGACAAAACATTAAAACGACTCTATTTCATGACGAAGGGCCATTTGCCAACACCAGCAATGACATCATCACGTCAACACTAGCGATGACATCATCCCATCACAATAGCATACAGGCCCCGCCCCCTTCAGCCTGAAATCCTGGCACAGATCATTCATCTGTACAATCAGTATCAGAGATAAATATTCACTCTCTCTCTCTCTCTGCAACACACACACACACACAAACAACCAACACAATAAAACCCTTCACACTCAACAAAATAGACCACCCATCCATCACTCATGACATGATGACACACACGTGTCATGTCACAAACACACGTGTCATGTCACACACACGTGTCATGTCACACACACATGTCATGTCACACACATGCACGTGTCATGTCACATACAAACAACGACAATGCAGTACTAAGCATCGTCTTTCCACACGAAAAGCCTCACACACTCACCCACCCACCCACGCATGCATCCACTCACTCACACACACACCCACTCACTCACTCACTCACGCACTCACGCATGCACTCACTCATACAAATCTCACTCACCCACGCACTCACTCACTCACACACGCACTCAATAACACACGCACTCAATCACACACTCACTTACTTACCCACTCACGCACTCACTCACTTACCCACGCACTCACTCACTCACCCATGCACTCACTCACCCATGCACTCACTCACCCACTCAGCCACGCACTCACTCACACAAACAAATCTGATGCAATCCAAAGCATGCCTTTATAAACAATCAGGGCCTATCTTTGTACTTGATCAAATTAATTCAAGTTAAGTTTGGAATCAGATAAAACATTTTCAGTACATGAAACCAGTGGAAGGGGGGGGGGGGGGGGGAGACAATGGTTAGGTACATGTGTCCATACAAATTTTGGGTCAATTAATTAAGTCCTCTATAAAAATAAGTGTATTTAAGTAAGTATATGCTATAAAACAGATAGATATGTGCTTCTGTGATTCAAAATACTTAGATATGATAATGTTTCATGGGGTAGGGTTACACAGTGAGAAAGGTGAAGAATGAACTCACTTGTTTGTAGGGTCTATCGCGAGCGAATTCAGCACATAGCTAGATAGAAGAAGTGACCCACCAGCAAAAGGAATGAAGTGTTAAGCAAGTTCTTTCATCTAGTTAGACCTCTTAAGTTTAGCATGGTAGTGACAACATTTTAAGGGTGGCGGTATAAACGAGAATTAATCACACCATAAAAGTCAAAAGTCATGAATGTTACAGACAAGTTATTGGCCGATGGCGGTATAATAATAACCAGGTTTTTAGTGTTTTCATATAACGCCAGATCGGTTCCTCAGCCAAAAGCTGGCATTAGGTGAAAATCTCAGTAAAACGGGTGGCATATATAACGAGGTTTGAGAGTAGTAGGCGTACACCTCCAGGTCAGGGGTCGCAGCAAGGACAATGGAAATGCGCTCAGTGTCAAGATTGTAGGTTAACCCTTACAATGCTAAGGACACCAAAATCCTCAAGATTTGCCTTTTCTTATACCAGATAAATCAGATTTCAGCGTACTGACATATGCCAAAAGCCTGAATTTTAGGTTTTGGCATATGACAGTTCACTGAAATCTGACTTATCTGGTATTATTAGTACAGAAGTATATTTTCAAGATTTTGTTCCTATATTTCATGTGGGTTGGAAACAGACCCTGCTTTGAAAGGGGACAATAATTAATAATGAATGATGAATAATGAATAAGACAATGGATCCCACCAGTAGCTGTTGTATCAAGAGGTGGAAACGTCACCGCAGTACTGGGGGAAAGGTACAGTACTTGGGGGAAAGGTACAGTACTTGGGGGAAAGGTACAGTACTTGGGGGAAAGGTACAGTACTTGGGGGAAAGGTAAAGTAGGGTACGCCGCTTCACTGGAGTGGAAATAACAGACAGAGTCACAACAATCTGTTTGAAAATACGCTTCATATGCATGCAAACATTATTACACCCCCTTTAGTTATGATAAAGAGCGGTTGCTAGGTGCATGTATAGGCCCATAATGCACGCTTGCATATTGCACCGTAACAACGAGAGAGGCCTTGAACTTTTGTGACGTTGACAGTGACGACATAATAAGAGTGCAAGAATACAATGAAATGGTTTGTCTAATTATGTCACATTCTCTTAATTAAGGATTCAATTGAATAATTGCACAGTTCCTGAAAATATTCCAGATTGTCTTTCATGCCTGTATTGTAATTAGTTTTTAACGGGGGTGTAATAAAATAATTTTTTTAATTGTATTGGTTTCCGGCACTCGTTCTTGATAATAGCACCCCTAAAGTCGTGCTATGGTCAAGAACTCAATGCCGAAAACCAATACTTGTTCAAAAATTGTATAATATACGCTTCACACACAGGCAAACAATACACCAATACAATAACATCACGATTTGGCAACAACACACTGGAGATTTGTTTGATTTGAATTTGAACAACAGAACCTTTGAAAAACTCTTCAACATGTTTCACATTATCAGACAAATTGAAAACAAAGATTGAATTTAAGAATTATATTGCAGCTGGTTATTGGTTGGTTGATCTCTTGAGTTGTAATTCTTATTTCTTTTTACATTTTTAAATTGTTTTTATGGGAGGTTAGGGGGTTGTGAGGGGGAAAATGTGGGGAAGGGGAAAGGGAAAAGGGGGGGGGGGCGTAAAATATGCATTCATTACCCCCAGACCTCTTCAATCTTTTAAAAACAAGAATAATAATAATAATAATAATAATAATTTAGAGTTGAATAATATCATGACAGATTTTGCACATCCCTGCATTGCACAGGACAAATGGACAATCCAAAACCTATCCAACATAATCAAAGGGAGAAATTTCGAACCCCATGTATTCACACATTACCATCCACACCCATGGGAATTTCGAACCCCATGTATTCACACATTACCATCCACACCCATGGGAATTTCCAACCCCAAGTATTCACCCATTACCATCCACACCCATGGGAATTTCAAACCCCATGTATTCACCCATTACCATCCACACCCATGGGAATTTCAAACCCCATGTATTCCCCCATTACCATCCACATCCATGGGAATTTCCAACCCCATGTATTCACACATTACCATCCACACCCATGGGAATTTCCAACCCCATGTATTCACACATTACCATCCACACCCATGGGAATTTCCAACCCCATGTATTCACACATTACCATCCACACCCATGGGAATTTCCAACCCCATAAGGGAAGTGTAAGCATAAGTCTGGATGCTATTTTTAATCTTAAAAACAGAGACTTGGAAAAAAAAATAATTTGTAAACTTACAACTCTAATGGTTTTTTCACATGTGACCTTTTGATTGACCTCAAATGCAAGTTGAGAGTGATTAAAATGACCTAAAAGCCCATTCCTGAATTTCAGAAAAGGAAAAATTTGACCATCAAAAAAAAATAATATATCTGTATATAATATATATTTTTAGAAAAAGGTAAAAATGGATTTATTGAAATTTCTTATTTGTATGAATCATGGATTTACTATACGACATCAGAGGAAAAATTATTTTAAAAAATGAATAAATAAAAAAAATGATATCTGAGCCAAGCATAAACAACCAGGCATTTTGCTGCATGTAGGAATTATCCTGTGCAAAAAGTTTTAGGACATATGAAATGAAGACAAATCTTCAAGCATGAACACGATAAACATAAGTGTGCGTGTAGTGTTAGGTGTAGCTTAAACATCTACACAGTCTTAAGGAACAGTCTTTATGAAAGGAGACAGCTTTCAATTTCAACACAAAGGATTGTAGTATGTAACCGTTTCTGAGAAAACATATGACAAAACAATGCTGGACGTTTCGGACCCATGACATACAAACACCCTCGACTTTGGTTTTTTCCTCGGTTCAAAGCTTTTAGTTACAAGAATAAAAGAAGTTCTACACAAAACATCAACTTCTCTGACAAAATCAAGGAAGCGACCGACTATCTTGCAAAACATAGACATAAACATCTCTCTCAACTAATAAATCTTAGACAAACAGTAAACAGAGCTTGAAGAGGAAAAAAGACTCTGTTTAACTGTACGGTTAGTTTCCAATGAAATTGTTTGAAGGAATGGAGTGGCGGTGAAGGGGCAAACAGCTCTGCCTGACAGCTGAACCAATGGCACCTAGGCCTTCAATTCAGTCCCATGTGAATGCCACGTCTTCATTCAGTCCCATGTGAATGCCACGTCTTCATTCAGTCCCATGTGAATGCCACGTCTTCAATTCAGTCCCATGTGAATGCCACGTCTTCATTCAGTCCCATGTGAATGCCACGTCTTCATTCAGTCCCATGTGAATGCCACGTCTTCAATTCAGTCCCATGTGAATGCCACGTCTTCATTCAGTCCCACGTGAATATCACGTCTTCATTCAGTCCCACATCATCATTCAGTCCCACGTGAATATCACGTCTTCATTCAGTCCCATGTGAATATCAGGTCTATGTTGCAACTATGATCAAACTGTTCATAAACCAAGAAGTCTTTTCAAAGCCCAATCCGTCTTTGTTTTCATTCCCTTCTTCAGCCAAAACCTTTGTTTGTATATAAAGTCATACTCCAATCATTGTCCATCTTCACTGATGACTTTCTGCTTTTGTCCCAACTGTTCAAATATGAAAAAGGCCTCGATTCAAACCAAGCGAGTGAATGAGTCAAGCAACCGTGGGGGTCAGGGGTCATCTGTCACAGCCCTGGCACAGAGCCGTTTGACCTGGAATGAAGGTGCGGCAGGGACAGATGCGCTGCAGGACGGCGGCGCTGCCCACACAGCTGAACAGCAGCTGCTCCCGCTGCAATGTGCACGTCTTGGCTAAACGGTCGAAGGCTGGATAGTAGATATTGGAGGCCTGCGTCCGGTTGCTGCACTCCGTCTGGTTTTCCATCACAGCGTACGTGTTGATATCTGGGAAATAACTCGGCTCACAGATTTTATCTGAGAAAGTGTAAAAATATATTAAAAAAAGATTATGGTAATGGTAAGGAAAAGAAAATGAAAACGTGTGGAGCTTTGGGTGATGAGTTCCTGCTATTTATCAACTTTGCCTTTGACATATCCCAAACAGTTAGGTCTGGTGATCTTAGGGGCCATTTCCATTATTATTGGTCATTTTTCCAGCGACAACTTCCTCTGACAGTGTTGGCCGGCGAAATGTCCCAATCTCTAATCACAGATGCATTCTCTCTCAATAAAATCATTATGTTTAATTTTTAGAAGGTGGATTGTTGTGATGAATGCATCTGAATGAACAAACGCTGCAAAACCATTACACTGTTATTTTCAAACTCCCAAACACACACCAGCAACATTGCCGTGGGGTGTACGCCATTTTAGATTGCAGTGCCACCACCCAGCCGGTAAGATAAAAATGGTGACCTTGAATAAACAATTCATTCATTTCTGCAACTGTAGACACCAATTTTGTAAAAATACTCACGTGACTTTTAATCAAATGAAATCAAGAAGTGTTTTTGCGTTCACCCTGTACATCGGGTTGTCGGTAAGAATAATCCGTAGATTCTATATAAAACAATTTTAGTAATGCGCACCAACCCATATATTCACAAATGTTTGGCATAGAGAAGTGATCTTCAATAAACAAGCATCCTATCCAGAGGATAGTGACCAATGCCCCATGTCCACTTCTAACATAGAAACTGTGTGCTCCACTCCGTTTCTGCGAGCATCTCTTGGTGCATGTAACATGCTTGAGACACAACACGTGAATTTGAGGGAATAAGAAACAGGACCCAAACTTTATATGCAAATTCCTGCAAGATGTATCAATCAAAATTTATGAAGTGTATAAAAATGAAAGCAAGCGAGATGGGTTGAGGGTCACTCACTTTTCTCCCAGCATGCATCCTTGCATGACTTGCCCGGTCGGGCTGTGAGGAATTCAATGGCCGATCGGGGTGGCCACCTTTGGCCCATTGCTTTGGAATGCTCGCAGAAGTTTTGGTTGTTGAGGAAAGCGTTGACACGCTGAAGCATCCCTTCCTCCGTGTACTCAAACGGAAGGTACGGTGAGACCTGGTGAAACACATGCACAAATGAAGCAATTCAACGGTGAGGGGCAGATACCATAGGTGCCTACAGACTGTATCATGCATTTGATATCCTATGATATGACAACATGATTTGTTCCGTGTAAGAACATGTACATTGTCAAGATTTGCGTATATTTCAGCCGGGTTAGAATCAAACCTTGCTGTGAAAGAGTTAATAATCAGAGGGCTCGCTTGAACATCTCACCCAGTCACAATACACTGATTGATATCGGGCCAACCAGTATTAACCTTTTCAATGCTAAGATTATTTTACTCTTTAACTCTTTACCTGCTGATCTTCACATCTTCCTAGCTATAATGATGCAGTCAAGATTCAAACACAAACCAATAAGTTCCCAGGCAGACCTTACGTACACATTAGCTCAGTGGGACCCATTAGCTCAGTTGGTAGAGTATCAAACCATTGCACAGAAGGTCCTGGGTTCGGCAGGTTTTTTTTTCTCTGGGACTGGAAAACCCCACTGCCAACCCAGCAGCAAAATGGGTACCTGGCCATCCATACAGCAGTGTCCGTGTCCCACAAACAAATTATAACATGCCTAAGAGGCGCTTGTCTTGTCTTACATGTTTCATTCAATGTTCGCTGTTGATGTTGGCCGGGGGAAGTAAAAAGTGTGAAGTGCTATGAGCACAATTTGTGGATATTAGCGCTGTATAATTATAAGCCAATTAATAAGCCTCCACTTTACACTTCATTTCACTTTAATTTACCTGAGGGTTAGAGAGGATACTCTGTACTGCATTTTCCACCTGCGTCATGTTGTCGATGTCGATGGTGTACACGTAGGGGGCGCCCACAAACACCTCGGCGTACGGGTGCTGAGATGTCACCTGACAGCCACAGAAAGACACGGGGATAAAGTAAGCATACAACAGAATACGTACCCAATAGTTGTCCATCAACCCATAAATCATTGTACAAGAATCGTCAGTTGTTAATCTTTGTACCACTGTACAATAGACTGTATATTGCGTTGAGGCAAAATACTCACAACAACGACTGCACTGTAAAGGGGGTAAAAAGGTGAACAGCGCCAGTACATCTATGTACCATGGTACAATCATTGTCATTAACACTTTGACTCCACACTGAAATTAGTAAAACATAACTCCCCCCTTTCTCTCACTCCACTCCCCCCACACACCCACCCTCCATCTCACCACTCCAACACCCCCCCCCCCCCCCACACACACACACACACCTTCTGAAACCATTGCTGCAAACTATACTGTAAAGAAATATTAACATTTCTGTTCATCATATTTTTCTGTTTGTGAGTGCTGACATAGGCCAAAAGCCGAAACATTGTAATTGTCTTAACCCCCTTTTGACCACTACTGTTTATCATTCTGGAAACAGTCTGGATAGATAGATCTGATGATACGTGTGCAGAAATCTGCACAGCTGATGGCTCGTTTGTATCTACCTCTCTCTGTGTGGGCTTGCCCTTGAAGAACTTGTTGTTTTTGCTGTTGTGGGAAGGGTTGAACTGCGGGTTCAGGAACACTGCTCCATTGGCAATGGCCTCCAGCGGTGCCGGACCCTCGTAGGGAAACGCCAGCCCCACAAATATCTGAGGGGGTAATTACAAAATAATTGAAATGAATTCAACATCTCAAAACGTCTGCACATATTATTTGGTATCAAATTAGACCTCGTTATGCCACCATTCTTGCCAACCGACAACATCTGTTTAAGAACATTTACAACTCGCATATAATCAATACTTGTCATTATACCACCATTTTCATTATACTCATTATTATTATAGTGTTTTCACTACACCAGGCGGTATAACGAGGTTAAGTGTCAATGATCTAATCTTTACAAAATAAACATACACACACCACAGACAGATGACGAGGACCTGTAAGTTCTTGAGGGAGGCATTGCATTGCTCGCCGCAGACAAAGGGATTAGTCAACAACAATAAAACAAACATTTCCCCCCCGGCCCCTGACAGCTTAGAGGTAAAGACTCAAACCTCTGACCTCTGACCTGTGAAGGCTCTCCCCATACAGTTACTTCATCCATGTACAGTGGGCTGGCGTTTGATGTCTTCATACTATACTGTACTTGAAATACTTTCAACACAGTACTTTCAATACAGTACTTTTAATGCAGTTCTTCAATACAGTACTTTTAATGCAGTTCTTCAATACAGTACTTTTAATGCA